>OY744517.1:70041993-70061993 GCA_963556195.1 Sepiola atlantica
AAGATGTACTTACTACGCTGCACAAAAGTTTGATGATACACACATTCAAATGTCAGTGTGAAGCTGACTATGTTGGTCGTACTCTTAAACGCTTGCCCCAGCATATTTTTCGTAGATCACGTGTCAAAAAGAGGAATAGATCGACTAACGCATCTGGGTGCAAAGAATATCCGGACGTTTACAGACCACATCCGGGCTCTCACAAGTCCACAAGTTACCCATTGGACAGCACTTGTATGATAATAAATAGTGCGGTGAGGCGTATTCCGATGGTTGTTTTCGCATTGTACACAAAGTCCGTTCCCAACATCATCTTAAGGTGTTAGAGGCTGTGAGTGTAACAATGCAAAATCAATCGATATATATATATATATATATATATATATATATATATATATACATATATATATATACATATATATATATATATATATATATATATGTATATATATATATATATATATATATATACACACACATATATATATATATATATATATATATATATATATATATTTCAGGTTTCAAGTTTTAGGTGTATTTTATATGCAAATAAACATGTTTTTTTACTTACTTATTTTTTTAATTCTTTCACATTTCCAAAAACAGTGATATTTCTGTGAGATATATTTTACGGTCCTTTTCATTTGCCGTGAGCTAAACAATATTTTCATGTTAATATTGTCTCTGCCACACTACAAAATTATCAAAACCATCCACGAAGAATCAAAGTTCCTGAATTGAAATGTCTTGAAAACCTACACCACACAGTGGGTCATTCTTGGCGAAAACAAAGAAAAAACAAACACTTACATGTAGCGAAAAACTCGCTAAGACGCCATTTTGATTTTATTTTCAGTTCAGAGCTGCAACACCTTTTAGTTGTGCGGACATTTGTACATTTTAATTCAGTAATAGTCCTTAAACATTCGAATTTACTTGAGGGTAATTATTTAACTTGCCTAAAGTTTCATCATTTTGTTTACAACTTCCTATTTAAGTAATTCGAATACGAAACTAAATGCAGAGCTAGTTTCCTTTAAGTTCACTAGTTTGGAGTTTGTAAGTTATCTTTAACCATCCATTCAAGTATTGATAAGAATGTTATAATTTGGTGTTTCTGTGGGTGATGGTTAGCATTTATTTATAAACCGTTTAAATTAATACTAACAGAATATTAATTACCAAGATCACTTCACTTAAGTATTAAGTTCCTATTTGAATTTGAAACTAATTCAGAGATACTCCCTTTCAAACGTAACAAGTCTGGAGCAACAAATGCATGAGTAAACCTACGAAAGAAGCTATTATAGGTTTATTATTTTCAATTAAATGGTTCTAATTACCTCATTATAAAATATAAGGAAGATTGAAAAGTACTTTTAAGGAAATATATATCTAACGGAAATTGTGATTACATTTTACACTTAACTCGTGTTTTGAGGAAACAACGCCAAGAATAAATACCCATATTACCTACCTACATTAATTGTATTCTATATCTATATCAGAGTGGGTTCATTTTTTAGTATATCTTATCTATATTAAGCATTTATTTGGTATTATATTTTTAATGTTAATTGTTTTCTTGTTTTTTACCTCCTTCCTCAAATTATCTTAGATTTGACTTATTATTACTTAACTAATCATTACAGTTGAAATAAAAAAAAAATGTTTTCTGATTCTCTGGAAAGACTATATATGATTTCTAAACCTGCCCTTTAAACTACATTCCGTCGCCCTAATGTATCTTTTAATTCGATGTCCTTCCATGACGTTACATTTATACACTATATCTGAACTTAAACATTTCTCCTCTAAATGGTACTCACTGATGTATTTACAGGAACATTGGGAGTTATTATTCTGCTTCTGGACTGTACTGCTATCTAAGTTCCTATTATTGTTAATGTTGGTGTTATTTGAACTTACTATTATTGATGTTAAGTTTATACCTAATCTACTATCCCTAAGAAAAAATTGTCCGGATAATTTAGTAGAACTGTTTAGATGTGTTATTAAGAATTTTTAAACCATGAGGAGGATGGCACCAAATTGAGTTTCTACGTCTATTTTTCCTCCCGGTGATATTATTTACAAATGGTGAAGTTATTGGTACCCTAGGTTTCAGTGTAGTATCAGATGCATCATCTGTCGTATTAGTAGTATTAAATTCTATTTTTGTTTTGTTAATAATTTCTCATAGCCATTTTGTAAGATATTACGTGAGGTGTGTTACTATTTCTATACCCACATTATGATTTACCGAGCTTGCTTTCATATAGTTTATGGTTCACAATATATCCAGATCTGGCTAACGCTTCATTATTCTATTCTTTATTCTAATTGAATATTGATTGGTTAGGAGCATGGCTTTCTGAATCGGTGCTGGATAATTTAACTTAAAATCTACATAATAAAAAGTATTGTTAGGTTTATTATATTGCTCATATGTTCTATTGTATAGGTCTAGGGTTATGTCTAACAAGCTAACTATCTTATTGTTTATGTCTATTGTTACTTTAAGGTTCAACTTTCTAAAAAAGGTTATGTATATCATCTTTGTCATACTCTAATCTTCTATGGCCAGAGTTGCCGACGAATAGTGCATCATCTCTGTATAAACCCACTTCATACGTCGTAGATCTTTATGGAGGCCTTTATGGATGTAAAGGTCTACCAAATCCGTTACCTTCGCAGAGACGGTTGACCCATATTAATGTGGTAATTATTTTTCATATCTTTCTGTGTCCTTAAGTTGTTATAATATAAAATCAGAGTTCTTCTAGCTAGTTGTATAAGGTCTAGTTCTAGTCTCGTTATATTCGTGTCTACTAGTGTCATATCAAGAGCTTTGTCTAGAAGTGTGGAGGAAATTGAGGAGTAATATGAGTCTATGTCAAACATGACAAACTTCTTGTTAATCTATTAGGGTAGTTTCCAAAACCAAATGACGACTTCATCCGAGGATTACCACACATTTTGAGTTATCATGGGATTTAATAGTAGGTATGATTTAATCCAATATCTATTCGCTAATTGTTTCCATGTATGATATACAAGGGAACATTAATATGATAGTGTGTTTATTATTGAAATCCTTTTTGTGATCCATTTAACGTAAATCTGGAGGATTTAATCTTATTATCAATATTGATTTTAGAGCATATTTCTAAGCTTCAGAATAAGTATTACTGAGTTCATTTACATTAGCTACTTTGTGGTTTTACAGTATCTCTTTCATTACTCAGATTATTATATGTTTCAAAACTCATGCTATAGAGGTTTATTGTTGTATCACCTGGTACTATTAAGTTTGGGTAATTTCTTATATTTCTAAAAGTTTGATTTATCTCGCTAATTGTACGATTGGAATATTGTCACCTCTTTTTAAATTTCAAATTACCTATCATGTTAAACGTATCCTTCTCAAAATTGTCAAAGTTGGTCTGTGTTAATGGGCATTTTCGCGTTTTGATATTATAGAATTTAATTTATAATTTTCCCGAATCGTCTGATGGCATGTCATATTCCGGAGAGTTCATTATACGTGTGTCTTGTTGTTTCGTTCTTCGTTCTCCTTCTTCGGAGTTATGATGGTGGATTATCGGCGACCGTACTCTTTTGGTGTAAGAGTGCACTTTCTGTATCATGTCTGTAGTGTAGGATTTGTTGTTTAGAATAGCGATATTCTTTATTGGATAAGTGGTTTCCTCCTTGGTGAACATAGTTAAAAGAGATGAAAAAGCGAGTGGGCAGCTGAATGTAAGGAGCAGTAATATTAATTATGACAATATATGTATTAGCATATACTATCAGTTGCTTTTAATTGGCAGTCTCTTAAAAAATAGCCTGATGTTTTTCTTTGTTTTCGCTAACAATGACCTACTCTGTGGTGTAGTTTTTTTATCAGACATTTCAATTCAGGAACTTGTATTATTTGTGAATTTTTCTCACAGAAATATTATGTTTTTAGACATGTGAAATATAAAAATAAAAACATGAATAAAAAGATAGTCATTGGAATATAAAATGCAACTGACTTACTTAGATATGCTTTGTTGTTACTGATTAACAATCATCGAACTGACTCTTTTAAAGAGACTGCTAATTAAAAAATGATAGTGCTTGCTAATACATATATTGCCATAATATATATATATATATATATATATATATATATATATATATATATATATAGCAGGTCGTTACAAAAAGAATTGCCTGTTTCAAAAATATCTATGGATTCATGAAATATTTGTCACCGTTTCAATACTCTGTAAATGACGCGAAACTGTTTCAGTGCCTGCATCAAGTGTATCAGGCATTTCTCTGACACGTTGACGTGGATTTTACTCAACAAGTGTTTGCAACCGTTTTTTATCAAGATTACACGGCCGTTCTATACTTTATTTATTTTCAAGATTCTTATGGAGATTTCGGAACGACCTTCGTACTGTCCGATAGCTTGCAGATCTATCTCCCGCAGCTCTATTAATATTAACAGAAGTTTCGAATGCATTGTGCCTAAGTTTAAACTAATACAACATAATAAGGTGATGGATATGTTTTGACATGTTAAAATTGAGGGTTATTCCTGCTTTAAAAATATTTTCTATCTTAAAATGAGTTACAAATTATTATTGAGAACACAGTATGTAGTATATATCTGAAAACTTACAAGAAATAAACTACAATTTCTGTGTAAGAAATGACTGTTTAAGATTTTTTAAAGTTATATATATATATATATATATATATATATATATATATATATATATATATATAATCAAAGTATAAACCAAATAGAATTTCTACATTCACAGTAATCTGTTTATTTTAGCGATCCAATAGTGATTCTGTTGAACGTTCTCAGATTGCCAGCATCACCGTACATTTTGCTTTTTGTTTTCATCTATTTTTTTTTGTTGCCATTTCCAATTTTGGAGTCAACAGTCGAATTAGCATCCATTGTGTTTTTTGTTTTCAATTCGAACGACTAACGGCTTTATTTTGCAAAACATGAAGAAGAAATAGTCGGAATAACTATACTGAAATTTCTGGAAATAATTGAATCTCATAGACTTTCTAAAATAAACAGATGTTTGTTCATGTATGAATACGATTTGTTGTTTTACTTGTTTAAATATTACTATGCTTTATTGTTAATACTGAAAATGCGACTTTAGCATTATAAGTTTCCTTGGTATGAAAAATTAAACTACTTTAATGCCGAGACATTATAACTTATTTTACATATACATATGATAGTCGGTATATATATATATATATATATATATATATATATATGTGTGTGTTCGTGTATACGTATATATATAAAAACATAGATAAATATATATAAATATATATCTATATATGCCACACACTCGCACACACACACACACACATATATATATATATATGTGTATTTTATGTAATTATTTTATTCCTAAGTGATTAAACTGCAGAAAAATGGCATTATTAGTCGTCCTAAAGTTCATAGTAAGCAAAAAAAAAACAACGAAAGCTACAATCACCGATAAAAATAATTACATAAAAATACATTAAATATTTAAGTGATAAAAAGCATACACATTTCTTGACAGGGTGTATTGATCCAATAGTTAAGACGCTGGACTGTTGACATCAATATCGAAGGTTCGATCCTTGTCTAAGTTCGCCATGCTGATGACAGCTGATAATCAGAAACACGTGTCCATGGATTACTTCTATGTACGTATAAACTTAATATAACACACACACACACACACACACACATATATATATATATATATATATATATATATATATATATATATATATATATATTAACGGAAAACACGTCCGCTAAAGTTAGGACGACTAATAATGAACTTGTCTGCATCTTACTCAGTTTAGAAGTGAGACAATCGAATTAATAGTAAGCAAAATACAAAAACAAAAACAAACAAAAGACAACGAAGGCTACAATCACCGATAAAAATAATTACATACAAATACATTAAATATTTAGGTGATGAAAAGCATACATATTTCTAGACATGGCGTATTGTACCAATGGTAAAGACGCTGGATTATAGACATCAATATCGAAGGTTCGATCCTTGTCCAAGTAAGCCATGCTAATGAAGGCTGTGAGCAAGAAACACGTGTCCATGGATTACATCTATGTACGTATCAAATTCAAAGAAAAGATATATACTAACGACAAATAAGTCCTCAAATGTTAAGGGCGACAAATAATAAACTTCTCTGCATCTTAATCACTTAGGAAGTGAGCCAATCGAAATAATAGTAATAAAACAACAAAAACAACGAAGGCTACAATCACCAATAAAAATAATTACATAAAAATACATTAAATATTTAGGTGATGAAAAGCATACATATTCTTAGACAGGGCGTATTGGTCCAATGGAAAAGAGGCTGCACAATAGACATCAATATCGAAGGTGCGATCCTTGTCTAAGTTAGCAATGCTGATGACGGCTGCGAGCAAGAAACACGCGTCTATGGATTACTTTTATGTACGTAAAAAATAATAAATAAATATTTATATATATATATACATATATATATATATATATATATATATATATATATATATATATATATATATATATATATATGTATAATAGCAGTATTTATTAATATCAGTTCCAAGTATTAAAACACAACTATTATTTGACTAGAGCCGTTTCTAAAACAATTTGGTAAACATGATTTTGTATTATACTTTTGATAATTTTGATAGTCTTCATCAGTAACCTTTACAATATCATACAGAAGTCATTTTACAAAAAAAACATCAAATTTCCGTATTAATTTTAAAAATATATATCCAGTAAGTATATAAGGAATAACTTTTTAGTAGACAAACCTATATTACCACATCAGTAAGTTCAATAATTATATAAGTAATGAAAATACACGAGAAACAACAAACACAAATTTAAAATATCTAAAATATTTAAAATACAGAATCTACTATGAAGAAACGTGAAATAAAATAAAATAAAATAAAATATGATACATACAATTATCAATGAAAATAAAATAAAGAAACACAAAACAAGATAACAAATGGTAATTAATCATAATTACAGAGAATAAAATATGATAAAATATAATAATGATAATAATAATAATGATAATAATAATCATAATAATAATAATATTAATAATAATAATCATAATAAAAAAAAAAAATAATAGTTATAAGGATAATAATAAATAATAATAAATGAATGGAAATAAATAATATATATATATATATGTATATATATATATATATATATATATATATATACTTATCCTAACGTATTCTAGAACTTGACGTGTATTGCTACCTTTACCGTGATTCGACCCCTCGGGGTAAATACCATCAAAATGAGAAGGAAGAAGAAAAACAGCTATAAGACAGTCTCGCCTGACGAAGTTGTTCTACAACGAAAGCTTGTAAAAAAAATTAAATAAATATTTTTTTTTTCATTAAAATTGCACGATGTGTTGATTTTCGAAAATATTTCACTTGAATACATTTTCATGCGTGACTCAAAGTTGTTGTCAAATTCTGGCAGGTTATGGAAGCGCCCGAGATTTGACGAGGCGAACACGAGACTGAAACTGGCAAAGGATAACTTGATAAGTTAGGACGAAGAAAATCAAACTGAAATACATATATAAAAATAAACAACCAACAAACCATAGCTAAACAACTGTTATGAATTAGATGTTGAGTTTTATTTGTTTTTTTTTGTCAAAGGTACCACTGTTAATCAAATGTTTTAAAATAAAATGTGTTTTTGTTTGTGCACCGGAAAGTTTCAAAATATAACTTTGTTTGATTTGTCAAGCAAATGTTTTTTCAAATTTTTTTTATTCAATGTTTGTTTTATAAATTTTTGACAATATAATTCTTGTTAAAATAAACACCGAAACAACTGTTTTTAAGCATTTTCTTAATTGTTTTTTTTTCTTAATTCAACTAAAAAAACATGTTTATGAGCAAATGCTTCTCCTTATTTTCAATATTTTTTCTATTAGTACTTCGTGAGATTCTAAGAGCTGACAGAGATTATAAAATTCATGTTATTGCTATGGGACGCGATTAATTTCCTCCAAAAGTTATCGGCTGCTTCCTGTAGTCTGATTGGATAATGCCTGCTGCAACCTGATTGGTTAATAGTTTTGTCAACTCTCAGGCGCTTTCGAGACCTGCCGGAACGTTGAAGTGACGGAAACATGGTGCGTTATCTATAAGAGTTGGGGGTAATAACGAATTCTATTCTGGTTAAACATGAAAGAAAACGAGCAAAAACGCCAACACAACAATGATAAGAAGTAAGAATGTACCACTCAAGTATTTATATGAATAATAACAATATATTTAACATGCGGCATTACTATTGTATAAATTACTCAAAGAAAGTCTCTTTTTTTTCTATAGAATGCCCCTTTTACTGTTTGTATAAAACGTCTCTTTAAACAATCTGTTCTTTGAAAACGCACTTGTTTTTGTTGTGAGCGTAAGTAGAAAAAATGAGTCATCTCTTAACCACTTTTTTATTTCAATCATTTTAATTCAGTTAATCTGAAGAGATCAAGAAAGTTGGTTTATGGCAGTTATTTTATTTTTTGATGAGAGTTCTGATGTGAGAATTTTTGTTATGCGCTTTATATATTCCCCTGTAGTTATCTCTCATCTTTCCGTGCTCAAGCGTCTCATTCTCCATTACTCCAAGGTGTTTATAGACAGCATCCTCTCCTAGGTCTTCAATAGAGCCAGTGTTAATATTAAGATGTTTTGATGCTGTATTTTCCCTTACTTTATTGTGCATTTAGCACATTTGCTGAATCACAATTCCATGCAGATGCCTTCTGTGTAATCTTTTACAATTTATATCAGAGAGACGAGTTGTTTTTTTTTCAGATTCTGCATAGAGTTTGAGATCGTCCATAAAGAGAAGATGGTTTACGCTTTTATTTTCATCCTTTGTTCTCCCCTGCTAAGGTTGTATCCATCATTGGATCGTTTAAATAGCTTTCGCAGTAGATCCATTGTGAGGCAGAAGAGAAGGGGTTAGAGGTTGTCTCCCTGGAAATTCCTAGCTGAATCTTAAGATTTGGAGTCTGAATTGTTCCTTTTATATGATGTAGCGTGATTGATGTGCGGCATCTGGTCAATTACGCTTGGAGGAATGACCTAATATTTTTCTGGACATTTTACAGGTCTAAACAGCGAATATCCAGGAGTGAGGTATACTGTGAGAGGCTTTCTTGTAATCGATCCAGGCCATTGACTGGTTTCTCTGCCTCTTTTTACAGTCCTCCAGGATTGTTCTGTTCACAAGGAGTTGGTCTTTTATGCCAAGTCTTTTCCTAGTACATCCCTTATACCCACTGTCAAGGTAGTCGCCGCCAGCTAGATGTTAATATGTTGCATCAGCGATAATCCGTGTTAGCAACTTGTAGGTTGTTGTTAGGCAGCAGATAGGCCTGTATTTGTTAACCAAATGGGTCTCGTCACTTTTCGGAATAAGAGACGTGTTGCCTACAGTAAGCTATTGCGGTGGCTCCTTATCACCACTGATGATTTTATTGATTTTGTTAGAGTTTTCTCTTCCAAGTTAGCTCATAAGCTTTGGTCTTCAAGTTTCCTGATTTATTTCTTTCTTGTTGTTGGGGTAAATGTTTTGATCACATGAACCATGCTGCCCCATAAGTTGCATGGGGTATCTCACTTAGAGACACATTTTTGGGGGCGACTCTTGTAAAGTGCATCATTAACCGTTGTAGCAAGAGTCTTGAAGGCTTTACTACTGTTAATTTTTACCAGTCTAAGACGACCACCAGCAGTCAGACCTTGTGCCACTTCCATCATGTTTGCCAGCTGTTCCTCCAGTTCCATCTGGTCTGTATCTAGTGTCTCTAGTTCAGACGGGGCATTGTGTTGGCTCTTCTGCCCAGAGTGATGTTTATCGTCTTCACGCACGCCTGTAGGGAGTGACCCTTGAGAACATGGCGCATGGTTTAGTGGAATCTTTTCTCGGGGATGCATCTGCCTTTTCGGTAGTAGGTATCTCAGGCTTGGGCTCGGTGCTAATATGTCAAGTAGCTGGGTCAGCGGACATCCTGTTCTACTGTCCTTTGATTGGGCCTCATAAAACTCGGGCACAGGGAGGGGAGTTGCTGATTGGACAAACGTTGCTTTCAACGATCTCACTGATGTCTAGTTTCATCTTGGAAATGTTGTCCGTGGAGAATGCATTGTTTTTCAAGAAATTGTACTTTTGACATGTGAGATTTTCCTTCACAATGCCTTTCTTGCTTGGGCAGTGCTATCTGAAAATCTTTTGCCATTCTTGGCATCTTTCTGCCAGTTTTTTATGTTTTCTTTTGGCATACTCAATTGTCCATATCAGCGCCTATTGTTCCTTCACGCTCTATAGGGTTTGGGCAAATTCAGTAGTGTTGGTCTTGATGAAGTCAATCACTGCTTCACCAAAAGTTTCTGCTCCGATTGTATCTTTCATATCTTTTGAGAGATATTTATATATTTGTGATACAGTCGAAAGCAGATGTTTGATTTTAGTGTTTGATATGTTTTCTCTCATAATGGCAGACGTCCTTATTTGAGCTTCGAATATATTTATCTTTCTTCCCCACTTCTTATACTTTGATTAAGCAAAGCAGTGAATACTATTTTTGGTATCCTCAATTGAAAATTTAACTTGATTATATTTTTTCTGGTAGTCATTGTGTGGTTTTGCCAGATTCTAGGACCAGAATTGGGCTGGTTTAGTGGAGTGTCTATTTAGTGTTGTTGTTTTGTAGTAACATCACTAGAAGAAGGTGCACCGTTATCTTCCTAATATGACCCAGTGCATAGCCATTACGCATTACCTCCCACCCTACAGTAAATACTCTGACAAACATATGCATGGGCTAGGAGTCTATGTTCGGACCACTCTCCCCTTTATCAGAGAACATAGGCTAGAATCAAATGATGAAGCCTACATGTGCTTTAGATTAACCTTACATCACAGTGTTAGTTACTTATATTCAATATACCGTTTTTAGTCGACCCAGGACTGTAACCTGATTAGATTTGTCTATGAAAGCATGGAAACAACACTATTACTTGACTCGAGTGCCTAAATACATGTATTTAGTGATGTTCATGTACATCATGGTGGCTGGCTTACATTCTCCAAATATACAGTCGCAATTTGTAACTCCACATATAGTTTCTCCATAGTTCACTCCTTGTCACAGACTGTCACTTTACCGACCCGCCTTCCTTATCGTGTAGACCAGCAAGCATCACTTTCAAACCTGTCTTTGGCCTCACTTCTTGAGGCTTTTGCGACAAATAACGCGCTCGAGAACGCTGATTTCCTTGTGGTAATGATTGATATCACAAAAAAATCTCGTCACAAAGATGATAAGCCGTTTCTCAAAACGACAAGATACTTCAAGCAGGCTGATTAGGAATCTATCAGAGATAACACCTGAGACGCCGCATGGAGTGAGACTTTTTCTCTACCTGCTGATCAGTGAAGAAACCGAATGGTAAAAACAGGCATCAAAGCACATGCCACCATGCGAAAATTCTACAGCAAGCCCCACTCCCAACAATGTTTCACCTCAAATTGTGAAGCTGTTATTGCACAGAGGCAGCAAGCATTCCGACAATTCAACCGCCACTTACAAATAGACAGACACTTATAGCATCAAGAAATCATTGTAAAACTGCAATAGATCAAGTAAAGAAAAGGTATATATGGATGACCAGAAAACGCATTGAGTCACAGAAATCAGGTACTCGAAAATTATGGACATAGTGTGATGAATAATGGGCAATCAACAATTCCCCCGCTATCCAACCACAATAATGTGTTCTGCACGGCTATTGATAAGACTGATCTACTTGACCGGTGTTTAGCCTCAAACTCCTCTTTGCACCTCGAAAACTACTCTCTGCAAAAGTGTCCATTGGAGACTAAGGCCACACTGGATACCCTGACCATCACCCCCATCTCCTTTCCGGGACATCATAACACTCCTGACACCTCCAAAGCATGTAGGCCTGATCTCATACCTATAATATGTATAAAGCAATGCTTTGCTGAACTGGCTCCTGTCCTCTCTAAATTCTACAACAATCTTTCTTTCTGATAGCTAGAAAATTTTCCTTGCGGTTCCAGTGTTCAAGAATTCTGGGGATATAACTGACCCTTAGAATTATCGCTCCATCAATCTACTCCCGCTCTTCGCTAACATCTTTGAATCCTTAATCAATCTAACGCTAGTCCGTCACTTCATTAATGCCAAACTTTTTTCTGGCCATCAGTATTGGTTTAACCAAGCATGATCTACTGCGGATATCCTAATGGTTCATAGAACTCATATACAATACATTTTATAAAGCAGATGAAGTTAGAGCATTAGCGCTTGGTATATCAACATTGTTTGGCAATGTTAAGCATACAGGTTTCCTCATCAAAATTAATTCCTATGGTATTACTGGACGAATATTTAGTATAATTAAATACTTCCTATAAAAAGGAAAGATCCATTTTTCTTGATGACCGTTCACTAAAACAACAAAACATAAATGTAGGTGTACTCTAGAGATCGATCCTTGAACTTTTATTGTTCCTGATGTTCATAAACGACCTCCCTAATGAAATTGTGTCTGGGATGGGTATATTTAATGACGACACCACGCTCTACTCCCGTAATGTGTCTAAAAAAAATGCGCACATATCCGAAGCAATGGCTGAATTCTTTGAAAGTGACCTCTATTTTGTAGTGGAATGGGGTTATAAATATATGGTAACATTTAAGACTGATAATAGAAAGATCATTTCTTTAAAAAACTACAATAAATCTATTCAACCACCGATAACCATGGCAAATAACACCTGAGAGTTTAACGTTTAAACTCCTCGGCCAAACATTCACATGTAACATGAATCCGAAAAAATACATAGAAGACATTGCCAAGGCTACTGCAAAGAAAGTCGGCTCCCTCTACCGTGCTAAAAAAAACTTCTCACACTTCTCTACAAAACCACTATCTGCCCATGCATTGGGTATTTTTGTCACGTCTGGACTGGTATGCGTCCTACCAGTCTCTTCCTCTTAGAAAAAATCTTACAAAGTGTAGCTTATCTGATATGTTCCTCACTATCAACCATACTCAAGCAATTGTCCCACCACCGCAATGTTGTATTTGTGTGCTTGTTTTACAAGTACTTCAATGTAATGTGCTCCGATAAAATTGTTGATCTTGTGCCCCTCGACGTAAATACACTCGACTAATATGATAATCATCTAGATTCCATCCATTCACTGTGGAAGCCCTCTAATGCCAGATAGCCTTCAATTCTAATAGGTTATTTCTTAAATCTGCAAAACATTTGAACTCCTTCACTGCTCCTTGTTTTGC
The DNA here is from genome assembly GCA_963556195.1 of Sepiola atlantica. Taxonomy (NCBI): domain Eukaryota; kingdom Metazoa; phylum Mollusca; class Cephalopoda; order Sepiida; family Sepiolidae; genus Sepiola; species Sepiola atlantica. Next base: position 70,055,450 of record OY744517.1, read on the forward strand.
AGAAATTTAAAACTAATGTGAATGAGACTCGCTACACATCTCCCATTTTAGAATGTACCCCTAAACATTCACCATAATTCTCAGTAGCCCCTTACGTCTACAGTGGCAACTAACCTTGTTTGGTAAAAACAAAGTCAATATTATATATATATATATATATATATATATATATATATATATATATATATATATATATATATCAACAAGGCTACCCGGCGTTGCCTGGGGAAATAAAAGAACAAAGTAATAGATATATAATAATGTGTGTAACATGTTTATATAAAAAACTTCAATCTCTCTTCGTTTCTCTATCCGTCTCTCATTCACTCGTCTCTATCATTTTCCTCCCTCCCCCAACCTTCTCTTTCTTCTTTTCCTATCTGATTCTAGTTTTAATTTTAGATACGCGCCCATGTTGTACAAAAGATCTAAAAGTTTAGTGACGCGCCCTGTCGTACCAAAATACTAAAAGTTTAGCGACGCGCCCCTGTTGTAGCAAACAACTAAAGGTTTAGAGACGCGCAACTGTTGCACTAATGAACTAAATGTTAACAGACGCACCCTGTTGTAGCAAAAAACAAAAAGTTCAGAGAGGAGCCGCTGTTGTAGTAAAGAACTAACAATTTAGAAATGCGTCTCTATCGTACCCAAGAATTAAAAGTTTAGAAACGCGATCCTGTCGTACTAAATAACTACACGTTTAGAGACGCGCCACTGTGGTACCAAAGAATTAAAAGTTTACAGATGCGCCCATGTCGTACCAAAAAAACAAAAACATTTTAGACGCGCCTTGTTGTATCAAATTACAACAGTTTTAAGGACGCGCCCCTGTTGTAGCAAATAACTAAATGTTTAGAGACGCGCCCCTGTTGGAGTAAATAACTAAAAGTTTAGAAATGCGCCTCTGTCGTACCAAAGAATTAAAAGTTTGGAAACGCGATCCTCTCGTACTAAATAACTAAACGTTTAGAGACCCGCCCCTGTTGTACCAAAGAACTAATAGTTTAAGGGAACGCCCTTGTCGTTCTAAAGAACTGAAAGTTTAGAGACGCGCCCCTGTTGCACTAAAGAACTAAAAGTTTAGAACCCCCCTCTAAGACTCTATGACGTTATTTCCGGATTAGTTCTAGGAATGTCATGGCTATCAAGTTAAAGCCTGGAAGAATCGCCCTACTCCTTCCTAGAACTCGTTTCATACCGACAGAATCAAGGCCATTACCGGAATTTCGCAAGAATTAGCGTATATTAATGTGTAATCTACCCTCCCCGCAGACTCCATATGATGTAATTTTCAGTTTAATTTTAGGAAATGAATTGCATTTTTTTTTCAGGGAATAACTTGCAGTTTTTTTTACAAATTACTAAATAATATAATTGTTTTCTGCTTTAATTAATACGTAATTAAATTGAAATGAAACAAGAAATAGCTGAAATAATCGCCCCTCGCCCCACAAGACAGAACCTGCCTAATAACCCTCTTAGGTCTGTATCTAGAAATCGAAAATACGGCTATTATTTTTCTCGGTTAATTTTACATATGAATACATTTTTAGATTTTATCAAGATCCTCTAACATTTTTCTATAGAGTACCCATACACAACACACAGATACATACATATATTGAGTTATATATGGAGATAGATATGTTTATGTATATGTATAGGTACACATCAAACCATTTGGTACGAATCATCAGTTTCATATCTGCACTGCTAATGAAGTTTCAAAGATCCAAGCAGATACGCGCGACTAATTTTCAGCGAATAGCGAACATTTAGATAATTACAGTGAATCTACGTTTGATTTTTCAGGTGTAAAATGCCCGGAACCCTGCTGTAGTTTGTCAAGGATCAGTTTGGAATCTAAAGTAAAAAATATATCTGGAGGGCGTGTGTATTTCTTAGACATTAATGTTAAAATGCACAGAACTATTGCATAGAATCCTGATTCAAAAAAAGAATCCTCTGGGATCAATTCTATACGGCCCAGAATCAAAGCAAAGCCTCATCAACTTATGTCATCTTTAGTGAACTTGTGTTTGAAAAATATCTAAAATTAACAATACCCACTCCCACAAACACAAACACACACGCATACACCCCCACCCACACACACATATATATTTATATTTATATATATATATATATATATATATATATATATATATATATATATATATACTTAGTTTTGGATGTAACAAAATACGATAACATTGTTTCGACAATGTTCTTTTGCTTGATACATACACCCTAAGTTCACCCTATTTTCTAACCTTCCAATAGTAGGCGAACGATGATTATACGCTATACGTATATACTGAGATTTGTGAGAATCTACCAGAAATGTTGCTATAGAACTTAAGGTTTGTTCTTAATACCCGCCTGTATCTATTCCAATAAATATCCTATTGGCCTTTCGGCTAAGATCAAAGTGTAGTATCTGTTCCGATGGACACTGCACCCCATAGACTGGTATTGTCTTGGCCTTCGGGGCTTGATTTACGTCGGTCTATGGGTCTGTCCTGTGCAGTTCTAGGAGGTCCACCCTTCCAGGCTTTGCCTCCCCTCTTTGGGGAGGAGTAAGTTTATTGCTTACTGCCTGAGGCGCCCCTACCGGGGAATGCCGACGGGGCTGCCCAGGCAATTTTTAAACCCTACTTTCCCGACCCGACCTTGGGTCACATCTTACTTGTGGGAGTAAGATAAAAACTGGCTGTGTGCCTAACTCCTGGAGAGGAGTAAATCAATACTCCTGTAATTTAGCACTGGCCATTTTTTCTAATGCGTATATTACTTATCTAGTTATCGATGAGTAAATAAACCTATCCGTCAATCTAACCTTTTCAGGTAGGAGATTCTAAAAAAGTGGTATGAGAAATATGTAATTTCACACGATAGATAAACCTTCATGAAGGAGCATCAGTGATGTAATGGCAAGCATAATTTACAGGGATTAAAAACATATCAGGGGTAGAATTTATGATATTTTTGTTTTTGTGAATACACATTTCTTTAACGCACACACAACGAGTTGGTTTGCATTAACATAGTGTGATCTGACCTTCTCTTGGATCAAATTGCTTAATTGTCCAGATAATGGGGTTTGCTCTTTTAAATGTTGGTTTATTACATTAACATTACTTAAATTATCGCATGATATAAATGTGCATGTATTATATTCTAGAATTAATCGTGAATGGATCTAACTCGGCATGTGTATGTCAGAGAATCACCATGCTGTAAACGTGTGTTATGTAAATGAAAGAAAAGCCTTTCAATAATTGTTGTTAAAATATTCGACCTTTTCTGGATACCGAATACGTGGAAACAGGTTCTGAAATGAAATCAGGGCTGGTGGCGAAAGTATTTCAACATATGGGCATAACTGCATTACCTGAAAATAGATTCGATAAATAGCGAGACTTATCAATACGATTGATGTTTGCGTTGCATAACGGAAGGTTAAGCGAAAGCGAAGCAGGTGCAGCTTTTACAGTGAAATTATCTTTTGCCCCAAAGTTTTAGGAATAGCAATATGGAATAAGCTCTTATACCAATGAGAATCTGTCGACATAGGGCGTATTGGCGATTATTTTAAATGTTAACACTAATGATATAAATTAGCATGTTATCTTTCCCCGAAAGAATTTTGTCCGAAATGACCCATCTAAAAAATATGAACATTGTGATAGTTTATTGCAAGAACATTGCAAGTAGTTTAACAATGCAACATTGTTGATTAATTTTGTCGCTGATATGTGGGGACTTGATTTGTTCATGAGAAATTTACAGCATTACAAAATACATTCCAAATAATAAGTGTGAATTACGGCTGCGATTTGTTAATCAATTATTTTGTAATAAATGAAATACCATACGGTACACTTTAAAAACAGTTTAGACATGACGTTTATGTGAGACTCGTTCCTAAACGGATTTTCCTTCTAAGCAAACCATTTAGCATAAATAAATACGACAAAATTTGCCCAACATTCAGATGTTGAACTTTTACCGTCATTTCGTGAAGGTCCGTGTTTCGAGCCTCGAGTATAATTAATGGGTTGGTTGAATAAGGCCACAGATATGTGTCTTAAACATACGAAATAAATGTCTGTGATTGTTAATATGTATCAAATATACATACGCTCCCTTAGAGAAATATGAACAAATAACCCGGTGTTGGATGACAGTTTACAAAAACTAGAAACCTGTGTATGTATTCAAATGCCCAATGAGGAAATGTGTCTCGAAAAATAATACATATATTGGTATGACTAGAACTAGTATATCTCGGCGCCTTACATGCTACCTCTCTTCCGCCCATAGCTCCAGTTACCAACATCCGGTACAACATGACACCCCCAAACAGATTTCAGAAAAATATTAGTAAAATATACTGTCAAACTCGCCGTCTCAAAGTGCAACCTGCGCCTCCGCATAATTGAAGCCTTTAACCAATTTTAATTTTCGTCACAATTCACGTGACTGCTGAAGAGTAATGGAAGTCCAAAACGTTTGCAGTTTTGACGAGTTCCTGTTCACATTTGAACAAAGCATCGGATCGTTTGTTCGCCAATCTGAAAAGATGGATCAAGAATGAAACGAACTGGAATTGTCACTGTTGTTTAATAAAACATGCATCAACGACGAAACGATGCCTATGTATACAAATTTCAGTATATATATATATATATATATATATATATATATATATATATATATATACGAGTGTTATGTAAAACTTAAATTTCTTACAACGAAGAAATATTCTCTATTTGTACATGTTCAAAAGTCTGAAGGTTTTAACAATCTTATTCTCACGTCTCTAAGATCATGCCTTGTTAGTTGCTTAAAGTGCAACACGAACCAATTGTCCTATTCTGCAACTCCGAAAGCCTGAAGTAAATGATTTTCCAGATGCAGCCATCTTCTCCATCACGTCTGTTACGACGACTCTTCACTGCTAGCAACCCAAAAATGGATTCTAACATAACTATTACAAGTTACACTAAATACCGTGTCATCGTCTTCCTTTTGATCTTTTTCTTTCTACTATTGTACTCAGTCACGTCATTCTCCTCACTTGTTTTACTTTCCTACTCACGTGAGTCTGTGACTAGGTCATGGATTCGGTGGCATGCGTCTCTGCTTATCAGTAGCCACATATAAACTGGGCCACGTTTATACTGTTAATAAATCAAACAGGTTGTTGTTAGATACTGCCGATTGAACCAACTAGTATATAAAATAGTAATGTCAGCATGAGTTAACGTGATCGATTCGAGGTCAGGATTGCTAGAATGTGTGAATATAATATAAATGTATATGACGTCGCATGGCTCCACGAGAGAGTGTGAGAGAGAGGAGGACAGTCCGTATGGGAGCATGCAGCGCGTGGACGTGTAAAATAATAGGGGTTTATAGAATATAATTAACTAGTGATTTTGATCGCTCTCACTCTCTATCTCACTCTCTGCCCCCCCCCTCTGCCCCCTCTGCCCCCTCTGCCCCCTCTAAACTAGGGTCAAACTGTTAGGCTTAGATATGTTTGTAATAATTGCGGCACCTTGTTTGCCGCGTGTGTGATACAAAGTTTAAATGCAACAGTTGATGCGACAGCACTCAATAAGTCCAGGGCCTGTGATTTAGATAGACTCCCTAATAAAGAAAGTATTATATATATATATGATAAGCATAAAGAACTTCCCTTCAAATAGCATACGTCAACATTTGAGCCCACTTAGATTATTAAGTTACACATTACTATTATTTAAGTGAAAAAACTGTATTAAATTTTCAGAGTAAGTAAATGTTCAGAGTAACTAGATGTTACTAAAATATTACTTTCTGATGATCAAAATAATGTCCAAGCAAAGGAATGGGTTTATAATTGTTATCCGGACTCTTATCTTTCGTTAACAACTGTTAAAAAATGGTATGCTCGCTTTAAACGTCGTCATATAGATATTGAATTCAATCTGTCAATTCAAATTACCTTGAATTACAAATGTCTGAATGTTCGGCCGTATATGAAGAATGTTCGGCCCTATATATCCCTTAGGTTAGCAGGGCACTTAAAGATTTGAGGCAGCTTCAATTGTCTTCCCCAGAAAATGTTATACTTAGGATATAAATTTAATAAAATAATATATATTAAGAGCTTTAAGAAAATTATGCCTTCATAGCCATCGTTATAGGTGAACTAAAAGATTTGAGAACACGTTCCCAGTACCTTTTACATGAAAATATACCTTAAGATTTGCTGTAGATTGTCTAATCTTTATTTTTGTAGGCAACGCACAAATATCAAACAAACACATTGAGTGGTATATATATATATATATATATATATATATATATATATATTTAAATATATATATATATATATATATATATATATGACTTCATAGCTTTGAGAAACGTTACATAGTTTCAATTACAGACATACTTAAGATCCAGTATACCAAAATAATATTAATTAATATATGATAAATTATCCATCATAATATTAGAGTAGCTTTAATACAGTATAAGTCATGAAATA
>OY744517.1:70064493-70101993 GCA_963556195.1 Sepiola atlantica
ATGTAGGTAATGGAGTGATTCAATGTAACTGTGTTCTAATTAAATACGTGGCCGTTAACGTAGAAAGTTCTCAAAGAAATAAATAAGACTTGAATAGGATTCGAATATGTCTCTGCAAATAAGAACCATCAAAAGCTGATGTTTGACGTTGTATATATAAGCCTTTGAAATACACATTCTTATTATTTCTGTTTGATATATATATATATATAATAATGTAAGCTATTCAATAGTAAGTATATCAATACTTATGTTGCCGTTTTTTTAGACGGCATATCCATATCAATATGTTTCAGCTATTTTTTTACGGCAGGGGTACAATAGTGTAACGCATTCAATTAAGTTTTCTGTTCATGTACTTGTGAATGGCAATTATATTCTGGAACAAATCTTGAAACGATCTTATTCGGCGTGTGTGTCCGTGAGCACCTCCTCCAACCGGGCAACACGCGTCATTATGCAAATGAAAGAAAATCCTTTCACTAAATGTTGTTGAAATATTCCAACTCTTATGGATTCCGGATACGCTGAAACATGTTCCGAAATGAAATCAGCGCTTGTGGCAAAAGAGTTTCAACATATGGACATAACTGCATTATCTGCAAATAGATTCGCTGAATAGCGCCACTTTACATGTCCGATGAATATACCTTGTATTGAAGTGACATACCGGAAGGTTGAACCGAAACGGAGCAGATGTAGTCTTTGAAGTGAAAATATCATTTGTTTCAAAGCTTTAGGAACGGCCCCGCGGAGTAAGCGACCGTCTCTTATCAATGGGAAGTCCGTCGACAAAGAACAGATTTGCGACTTTTGTGAATTCTCTAACTATATGCTCTATTGAAGATGATAAATTAGCATTTCGGTTTTACCTAGAAGACTTCTGTTCCGAAATTTTCCAATGGCTAAAATAGTAAGACTTGGAATGCAGTAGGAAAGTATGGAATTTGTGGTTTATTCTTATCACACGTATACGAGAACTGGATTTATTGATTCGATATACAATTATACAACAGAAAGTTACATGCAAGACAATATATGTGCGTATGGACTAATTATTCGATTATATATACTCATTAGTTCGCATGAAATGCGATAATTTGTATTGCTGATTTTATGCGTGGTGTGACTTTCTGTACTTATCATTATTAAGTTCGTCAAGAGTAAAAGAAACAACGTGATCGATGCAAAGTATAAGAATGTGACTAAACAGGAGGAGGATAGTGTAACGAAACAAATAAAAAGCCCCCGTTCAGCCATGGGAGTAAATGGATACCTCCCATGAAGATTGCTCCAGGGTAGCGCAATCTAAACCACACCTATCTTGAACCGGTGTTACTTGAGTCCAGTAGCTAGAAAAAGACAGAGACGACTGAAAACAATGCCGGGATAAAAAGCGAACACATACACCACCAGGTATTCTCAATCGGTTACTCATTTCGTACTGACGAATCTCAACGTCGCTTAACGTCACTGATCTAATGGAAAGCGGTGTGTCAACGTGATTATGCCGTGTAGTTATGCAATTGTAAACAACTGCACACATAAAAGCCGTTTATTTTGTAAAAAAAGCTCTTTATAACCTCTGCCTATGAAATTTACATACATATTCCCGGCTTAACGATATAAATAATTAGGATAATTCTGCTTTTCACGCGTTATTGTACAGCTAGAACCAATCTCAGTTACGTCTACATATCATTAAAAGTCGATTTTCATCAAATCAATAAAAGCAAATCAATCTATGCTAAGTCTTAGATTTATCATCGTTTTGAAATTTCTGGTACAGTGCATCTTCAAGTAGTCATGGTTGTAAAATCAGTTTCGCTAATACTCTTGGAAAAGGTGAACATCTATCTCTCCTTCTCATACCTATGCGTTAAATAATATGCTAGATGAGACCCTCAAACTCTGGTATATCAACTAGTCGAAAAAGAATAACAGTTAGAAATAGTACAAGTCCTTTTGGGTTACCCCAGCATAATTTCTGGTCGTTTTAGATTTATGATTGAGACGGGACTTTAGTAGTTGCGAACCTGAAGAATTATAGGGCGCTTATTACGAAACATTTGCTTCGTTATAAGCTCTTCATCGCGCAGGCAGCCACTCTAAATTTATATATTGCCTTAGAGACAGACGCTGGCAAACAAAACAAAGTAGTTGTTTACTCAGAGCGGACATGAGAGTCTGTCGAATAAGTACGAGACAACCGTAAAGCATGAATGTCGAATTATTCGAAACATTCTCTAAGAAAAAGTGTACATTCAATTCAATGAATACATTGTCAGTAATACTAACATTGTATCATGTTTTCCACCAAATACATTGGCCGTGTCATGTATCAATCTTACAAGGTATAAAGATGGCGAACGATTACTTCTCTATGAAAAATGCGTTTTGATTAATTTTCAAATAAACCCAAAAGGAGAATAAAGAAATTCCTATAGCATACCACTTCTTTAAATAGCACAGACTCATATATTGTTGGATCCAAGACAAATTTTCAGAATGGTAAAAATCTGCTAATGAATTTGTAAATGATTTAATCGTGGATATAGTTATACAAGAACAAATAACAATCATAAATGTGGCAACTTTTTTAATTATTTATTTTAATTATGTTTAAGAGATTTAAATCGTTATAGTTGAGATATTTACAATGTACATAGTTATTGAAGTATTTTCTTGAATCACAGTGTCTTATCAATCGCAGAGAAATTTACATATGATTTATTCTGTCACACAACCACAGGAGAAATGTATTTACAGGGAAGGGACCTATATCAAGTATTTATCAAGTTGACGAAAGCTGGTGATGCAAGGATAATATGTGGCAGATGTTTAATGAATTTGGATTCATGTGATAAGCTGAAAATATCGTATATACAATGTCTGATTTAATTCAAGTTAGAAATAGAGTAAATATTGATGACATATCCGCATTACATTTTATGTTTTTGTCTGATAACCTTTTGGGGTTTCACACATTGATTCTATATTATATATTGAACACGGATCAAGTAAATTATACCTGGCGCCTATGCACTAATGGAATCGTATGTGCATTTTTGATGTGGTATTTCTGTAATATTATAGCGTACTCAGAGGGTGGCATGTAGCACCTCATGGCTGCTTCTCGTAATAAATATGTATGTCCTCTGTGTCATTAAGCAGAGGAATTACAACCACCGATTGTCATGGCAAATAACACACTACCTGAGAATTCATGATTCAAACTCCTCGGCCTAACCTTCACAGGTAACATGAATTGGAACAAATACATTGAAGACATTGCCGAGGCTGCCGCAAAGAAGGTTGGCTCCCTCTACCCTGCTAGTAAACTCCTAACACCTGACATTATCTTGTATCTCTACAAAGCCACCATCCGCCCATGCATGGAGTATTGTTGCCACATCTGGGCTGGTGCATCATCTACTACTCTCTCCCTCCTTTACAAGGTCCAACAAAGAGTCGCCAACCTAATAGGTCCCTCACTGTCAACCAGGTTCCAGTCCCTGTCCCATCGCCGTAGCATCCTTGTGCTTGTTTTACAAATATGTCAATGGATTATGTTCCGATAAATTGGCTACTCTGGTGCCCCCTCGACGTAAATTCACTAGACCAACTCGACAATCAACTAAATCCTATCCATTAACTGTGGAGGTCCCAAGATGCAGGGGAGCCTTCTAATCAAATAGCTTATTTCCCCGTGCTGCTGGCCTCTGGAATTCCCTCCCTGCCCGCTGTTTCCCCGACAGTACTGACATGCAGAAATTTAAAATTAATGTAAACAGATATCTCGCTGCGCAGATCCCAGTTTAGGTTGACCCCCCAACCTACTCCCCTTTTCTTTTTTCTCAGTAGCCCCTTACGTCTACAGTGGCGGCCTGCCTTGTTTGGGGTGAACTACGTTAAAAAAATTATTATGCATTATGTTGCATAAAGGAAATAACTACTCTGAGGCGAGAACATACTGGAACGGTACGAATAATACAGATTGTAAATGACATTAGGTGTGCATTGTCTTTAAACGTACTCTACACACGATGGAATCAATTCTTTAATTAGAAATGCAAGTAACTTAATTGGCAAGCTGAACATTGGACAATGGAGTCAACTTTGCATTTACTATTCAAAACAAATACGAATATAAACTAAACGTGTGTTTTCTAATCTTTGTACTATGCATATGACAACACTTCTATCTTTCAGTGAAAATTGAACGTTTAAAGGAACAAGTGATTCAGAAATTGTCGAGGATTTTTGGAATTAATTAATGAAATAGATAATAACATTCTTATCCACTAGAAACCTAGTGTTCATGATAAAGAAGCTAGCAAGTATATCATTTAAAATATTATTGGATTATTTTGAATATATATATATATATATATATATATATATATACATATATATAGTCTAAAGAAGCTTTAAGTGATTTAAAAAAAAACACAAAGAAAATGAAAGTAAAATGCAGTTTAAATTCCCAGAGAAACTAACTAAATCCAAGATATTGCAGACTTAACATTCGTTGGAAAATTAATAAATAAAAAAATAAGTAAATGAAAAAAATAAAAAGGACGGGGTTAAGTATCTAAGAGTGAAACAAAAACAGGAGACCTTAAGCGTCTAATATTAACACGGGGATCATCAGCTGTTTACCATGTAACTGTTTCGGAGATTTAAAAAACAGGACAGTTATAATATTCATGGCTCTCCAATGGTACTGATTAAACTACCATTTCCCCAATAATCAAGTGTCGAAATAATCTAGCTTAAAATTTCACTAATATATACATAAATAAATAATAATAATAATAAAATAATAATAATATATTACCCTTAAGACTACTGTATGATATGCTAATTTGCATATTAAATAACATTAATTATAACAATAATAATAAAAACAAATAATAATAATAATAATAATAATAATAATAATAATAATAATAATAATAATAATACTATCTAAACACTAAACCCAATAACTATTCTGCAATATCGTAGCTAGCAATGAAATTATATAGGAATTAAAGTTGCATTAAAAAATAAATAAATAAAAAATAAAGCTTAAGTACCTTAGGTACAATAAAGGTAATTAGATAAAGGGAACGAACACTTAGAGCGCTGTGTTTATTATTTATTTGGCTTGTTTCAGCTTTCTTGTAATTAATAATTGGACTAATACGTATTTAGCTTTAAATAAAATATGTTTACGATTAATTAGTGAAATAGAGAATAAGACACTATATGTAATAAATATTGGTCATTAGTTAACACCTGCTTTATATCATTGACTAATGAGTATTTATTTTATAATAGTGGGTATTTCTTGTTGTTTTTTTGTTCAGACTTATTCGTTGTCTTTTCAGACGCGAATAATATCAATTTAGTGTGAATGACTAAGTATTAATTCCTTGTGGCCATATTAAATGTTTTAACGACATTAGTGAAACATGTATTCATTTTAACAATTTTCTTAGCAGACATAACATATTTGTGAAAGTAACTAAAGCAAAACGACTTAATTATGTTGTGGAGAACATGGTTAACAGAATTAAAAAGACAAATTTTCTAGACAGAATAAAATATATATTTGTTAGATTCGCGTGTATCGCTTACACATTTCAGGAAATAGACTAATTTCATTTCATATTATATATATATATATACATATATATATATATATATATATATATATATATATATATATATATATATATGTATATATATATACATATATATATGAATGCAATTTTTATTGAGTAATAGTGGGCGTATTTTAACAACGCTTTTCTTCATAATACAAGATAGATACTCTTGCTAGGTAGCGATTTCGGTATCTACCGCAATGAATATTAATTCGATGTGAGTTGTTTGTTTTTTTATTCTTGTTTCTTGCATCGCTATGCATTTTTTCTGATTGAGAACTTTCTGGTTTTCTGATCGGTCCATGGAAGAAAATTATGGGATTGGTATACACATATCGGTTTTTCTTTCTGTAAAATGAAACAAATCCATAATTGTACCAAAGGTTTTTGTTTTTAAAAACATCTTTGATAAGACTAATAAATTATTGGTATTTGGAATGTAGCAAAATGCCTTTTATATATATATATATATATATATATATATATATATATATATATTTATATATATATATATATATATATATATATATATATATATATATATATATATATATATATATAGTCTTAAAAGTTTCTCAACCATTAAAACTATATTAAAAAAACCAAAAAAAACAACCTTAAGTCCCAAGTCGTTCAGTGGATAATCACTCATGTAAGTCAATTTAACTTTTTCAGTTACTATATTAGTTTGCTTCTAACATTATTTAAGGGATCATCAGTTGTTTACAATGAAAAACTGTTTCGGGAATTTAAAAACAAGACAGTATTTAATTTCATGGCTTCCCAGCAGAATTGATCAGACCCCACTTCCCTTAAACGAATAAAACATAAACGTTCCGTATACTAAACCTAAGTTTTGTTCCGTATAAATGTTTTACTAACTTATATTAGTTATTAAAAAAAGAAAAAAAAGACCTCCTTACCTGTGTTGTTCGTCTGTCTAATAAAATGTATCCGTTATTACAAAAATGTTGCTGCATTTTAAAGTGTGTAGACGAATTCATTAAAAATCTTTTTTTTAAATTATATATATATATATATATATATATATATATATATACATATATATACTTTTAGTCCTTTTTTCTCCTCCTCCTCCTCCTCCTCCCCCTCCTCCTCCTCCTTTGTTGTACAATTCCTTGACATCAATTTCAAATAAATATTAATCTTCCTTGTCAACTCACAGCGTTCATAAGTTTAACTGCCGATTTTTCTCTTTCTTCTTCTTTTTTAACTCACAGCGCCTCCAACCGGCGTTCATAAGCTAACTGTCCATCCTTTCCCTCTTTCTTCTTCTTTTTTAAAACTTAAAAAAAACTTTTTTAAACTTCTTCTCTCATATATATATATATATATATATATATATATATGAAATAAAAGAGACACTTTCAGATTCGAACAAAACCGAATTAAGACAGCAGATCTTGCTCAAATAAAAGGCTCGATAAAGCTGATAAAAGAACTACAGTTTCACAGTATCACGGTATCTTTATCTTTCAAAAAGTTTAGTTTGCTTTCAACTGTATAGGGATGGGTGGAATAAGAATATGCTTCCAGCTATCCTTAGTAAACGAATAAGATAAACTCGTTTAAAACTTCGACATAAAAATCGCAGGCATTTGCTATTCTTATCTTTGGAGGCTTAATTTCCAGTGTTACCGTTATACAGACGGTATCGATGAACGAAAAGCCTAATCAAGGGAAGCGCGAGAGCCCTCTATCGCTTAATAGACTAAAAAATGGCCTATGCTGGAAATCTCATTTTTTATCAATCATAACTCAAAAACCAACAAACCAAATTAGTCAAAACTTTGCACAAAATGTTATTTGATAGCTTCTATAAGGGTGTAGAATTTCAGCATCATTAGTCATGGCAACCCAGAGATCCAGAAAGTTCAATCATGAAATCATGTTATCTGGGTGTACGTACGTATGTACGTATGTGCCACCCTGTATCTTATCAACTATTTGATGGATTCAGCTACTTTTTGGCAGAGATAGAGGTTCTATGGTCTAGTTGATGGCATTTTAATTTAAGTTTACCATATACCTTAGTTTTCCAGAAAATTCAAAAAAACGTCATGAGAAGGCATTGTATTGAGGCATAGCCTTTACAAAAGTAGCGGCATTCCATGAAAAATGGCAGTATACTGAAATCATATGCTCTTAATAGGGTTAAGATGAACATTAATATACACTAAATGTACAAAAGCAAGTAAATTCCCAAACTTGTACACTTTTATTGTCATTAAGGATATGACTTCATGTCAACCAAACCATTTCATTATTACATCACTACAGTATAAATCTCTATGCATGAGTGGATGAAGTGTGTGAGGTGCGCTGAAGAAAATTCCAACCAGTAAAATGCATAGCCCTGTTGTGCTCGCATACCCTTAATGACAATAAAAGTGTAAAAAATTGGGAATTTCCTTGCTTTTGTACATTCAGTGTATATGAATGTTCATCTTAACCCTATTAAGGGCATATGATTGCAGTATACTATCATTTTTCATGGAATGTATTGTATAAATTGAAATTAAAAACGGATATGCTTTAGCACAAGTAATTTAGCATTCTGTTAATTTATTTGATAAAGTTTAATTACACATTATATATACATTAAATATGAAAATGAATATATTATTTAAACGGCATGATTAAGGCTTACATTTAAAAAATAATCGGAAAAACGAAACGATAAGAAGAAAAAAGAATGAAGTAATTTTTCTTAATATTTTTTTCTTCATAAATATTTTTCTGTTGGTATTATTTTAATTAATAGAATTAATGGCGGACATTTCTGTAGAAAACAATATTTTGTTGTCTTTATATAAAAAATGGTAATTTTGCTTACAAAAGGATACATTTAAAAAATAGAATTTTCATCGGTCTGGAGTAAAAAAGGGAAACGAAGAGAGAAATAAACTAAATTTACAATTCTTAATGTTGGCGGTTGTGTAAGTAGTGGTGGTACACATATTCACTGATGAACTCTTTTTGAAAATACCTTGAATTCTTTTATTTAGGGAATGTATGTTTTCAAATAAGCAGAAATAAGTGTTTTAATTAAAACGTCTCTTAAACAAATTCGGAACATTTACTAAATTATTTGTGTATTATATTTGAGCTCTGATGGTGCATACTCTATTGAGCTACTACCTCAACTCATAAAGGAATATATATATATATATATATATATATATATATATATATATATATATATATATATATATATATAGAGAGAGAGAGAGAGAGTGATAGATAGATAGATAGATAGATAGATAGATAGATAGATAGATAGATAGATAGATCAATTAGTGAATATGCTTGTGTGTTAGTTTAGTGCTGGTCTTATTAATCTAGTATGCTTTGGTTGGAATGTAAAGAAAAAAAATCACATTGTCTATGTCGCATACTGTATGCCTATCCAATATTTCATTTAACAACAAAAGTAAACTGTCTTTTAAATAGATGCCCCACCCACTCTCAAAATAAGGAATTAAATGAGAGGCAAATGTATTTTGCGCCTGAACAATTTTGGAAAGTTCAAAAAGGGGAACACATTCTAGAATTCGATTCTTTTTAAGAATGTCCTCATCTTCTTTTTGCGCTTGATGAAACAAACCAATTCCATTTCATGGATAGTGTGAGAATCGTCCCCGACACTTTTTCGGCATGGTTTGGTTTAGAACATCATGTTAGCTCCCATTTGAGGAACTATTTTGTCGCGTACTTGAGTTATTTTATATTCCAGCTATCTGATTGTGTTAGGGCTGGGTGCAATAAGTTCTATTATAATTAAACTATTAGTTCCGTCTGTATATGTGGTCTGGCGTTTTAGAGATATACCTGCATACTATAAACAAAGACTACTGGGATGAGTATATTTCATTTTGATCAAGTGAGTACAATAATATTGCGGGGTCTGCGTCCGCACTGCACATATTTATTTTCTGTATTCATAACTTGTAAATGGAGACCTCATAACTATATTATTTCTGCATATAAATTAGTTTGGGTATTTACAGAATTATTTTTTATTTTGATCAGAGGGAACAATAATATTGTGGGCTATGCCTCACATCTCATATCATTATAGATACCTACCTAAGGTATAGTGATATTGTCCCTCTGTATCATTGACATGTCTAGATTTTTAACCTAAAGCTACATATAAAAATCTGCCTCGTGCTTGATTTAGGCGAATTGTTGATACTTGTTTTCATAAATAAAAACATAGTTTCGTTCAAATTCATCCATTTTTATATTCAATCCGATCACATAATTTCTATTTGAAGAGTAATTCAGCGATAAAGTAGGAGTGACTATTCATCAAATCGTACATACATAAGCGCTAACACATGAGTACGACGGTCATTAAACAATTACTTCCGCGTCTCTTGTTTGTATATGCTAAAACAAAGTTGTAGAAAAATGCAAAATAACAACACACATAACTAAATATATTCACAGATAAAACATATACAGCGGACTCTGAAAAAATAGTATCAGCCTATCAGTATTTAAATAAAGCATAGCGGGTTAATTATTACTTTAACATTGAATCAAATACGATTTCTTTTGGAATAAATTTGTTCTTGATTCTATCTTGTTTAGAATATTTTCAAAATAAATAACTGACGGGAAATATGTAACGGCTTTGTATTATTTCAATTTTCCAACTTCTATACTCATCCTCGGCCTTTTGGCTAAGATCAAAGTGTAGTATCTGTTCCGATGGATACTGCACTTCATAGATCGGTATTGTCTTGCCCTTCGGGACTTGATTTACGCCGGTCTATGGGTCTGTCCTGTGCAGTTCTAGGAGGTCCACCCTCCCAGGCTTCGCCTCCCCTCTTTGGGGAGGAGTAAGTTTATTGCTTACTGCCTGAGGCGCCCCTACCGGGGAATGCCGACGGGGCTGTCCAGGCAATTTTTAATGGCCAGAGCGCTCACCTTCTCGGGCGCTGGCTTTTCAAATCCCACTTTCCGACCTTGTGTCACATACTCCCATTGTGGGTGGGTGTTAAATAACGCCTTTTGGCTAAGATCAAAGTGTAGTATCTGTTCTGATGGATACTGCACCCCATAGACTGGTATTGTCTTGTCATTCGGGGCTTGATTTACACCGGTCTATGGTTCTGTCCTGTGAAGTTCTAGGAGGTACACCCTCCCAGGCTTCGCCTCCCCTCTTTGGGGAGGAGCAAGTTAATTGCTTACTGCCTGAGGCGCCCCTACCGGGGAATGCCGACGAGGCTGCCGAGGCAATTTTTAATGGCCAGAGCGCTCACCTTCTCGGGCGCTGGCTTTTCAAACCCCACTTTCCGACCTTGTGTCACATACACCTATTGTGGGTAGGCGTTAAATACCGGCCTTTTGGCCAAAATCAAAGTGTAGTATTTGTTCCGATGGATACTGCACCCCATAGATTGGTATCGTCTTGGCCTTCGGGGCTTGATTCCGCCGGTGTATGGGTTTGTCCTGTGCAGTTCTAGGCTTTGCCTCCCCTCTTTGGGGAGGAGTAAGTATTTTGCTTACTGCCTGAGGCGCCCCACCGGGGAATGCCGACGGGGCTACCCAGCCAATTTTTAATGGCTAGAATGCTCACTTTCTCGGGCGCTGGCTTTTCAAATCCCACTTTCCCGACCCGATCTTGGATCACATCTTACTTGTGGGAGTAAGTAAAACTGGCCTTGTGCCTTACCTCCTAGGGAGGAGGTAAATAAATACTCATCTTGTTTGTTATTTTGACAACGGTTTGGCCGACATGACCTATTGTCTTTGTTAAATGCATTTTTCTGAAGTTAAGAATCTTAGTTTCGAACTCGTGAACATTTTGTAACTGAACCTTTTGCATTACCACGGGGTTAGATTGCTCTCGTTTTGTCAGCCATGACCGAGTAAAAGTGTTAATTAATAATGCTATTCTTAATTATTGTCGAGTATAATTAGAATAAAACCCTCAACCTTCAAGAGAATGTCACTTGTAACTGATTGTTACAAAATCTGTTATTTCTGCTTTTATTTGCGCCACGAGTAAAAAAAAACATACTCTAACAAAAATAATAGCTTTGTCTAATCTTAATTAAATAGAAACCGTTTGTATTAAATTTCATGAAACTATGTCAATAAATAAAAAGAAAATTGCTTGTTAAACTTATAGTTATTAACAATCATGTCGAAGCATGCCACTTGTCCTAAACCATCGATTATAAAACTCAACACTAATACAACTTTTAATATGGTGGAAATTTAACGTATTCATGGTAAACAAATGTTTACTTTTCAGCAAATATAAATAATATTTCCATAAATTTAGTATAGAAACACTTCTATCTGGTTATTAACATTGAAATGCGGCCATATAATTTATAATTAACTATGACATTCTATTCAATTTTATTTTTAGCTTCCTTCATTAAATAAGTAGGAAATAAAAATGATTTTCATAGTAACATATTTCTCTTTTTTTCCAGAATTACTTAAGGTTATTATCTTTCAATTACAAATACGTTCTTAGCGAAACAAAATAGAGGGGTTGGGTAATTGCATCAACTGTTTAAGAGATCTAACATTTCTTCGCAATTCTTAAGACAATAAAACGTAAACCCGAAATCCTGCAAGTTTTGATGTATTATTGCCTCGGCTTTCAGCATCAATAAGTCTTAATTAGCATATGCATTATATCTTGTAAGCATGCCTGCATGATTAGAACAATTATATAAACTAGCAAATATATGCTCCCTCCGGTCGTATATTTATGCTAGTTGTTTTATTTAATTGCTCTCTCTCTCTCTCTCTCTCTCTCTCTCTCTCTCTCTCTCTCTCTCTCTATTTTATGTGCGTTCGAATAATCAGAGGGCGGATAACCAAATGTTGGAATGCCCGTCAGCTGTTCCATCATATTCCATTACAATCTAATTTAATTACGTAACTCAATTATATAGATTATAAAAAACAATGTATTTAAGTAATTCTATTTATGATTTTTATTAAGAAGAGGAAAATATTTTAAATTCATCTCGAACTCTGAAAAAACAATCAGTGTATGTTTGCGAATATTAATTTATTAGAACCTGTAAACAAATACATTATGCCAATTTGAAAGACGCGTGATGTTTGGGAAAGTTTTGGAATGAGTATATAGGAGCTGATAAGTAGATATGAGAAGAGACCGATCAAAACTAATGATATAGTTTCGACTTCAAGTAGATATAGAACAGGGAGCGGTTTAAACTAATAATATATTTTCGGCTTCAGAAAGACAGATACATAATCTCCCTTATCAATAGATAATTTAGCTATTTCTTTTATTTTAGAATAACGGCTCGAATATTACAGGATGATCATTGAATTACGTGAAGTTAGATACGACATTGTTTACAATAACTGATTTGCATTTATTTTTTCTATTAATTATTCTTTTAATGTATTTATTTTTCAAGAATGAACATATCCCTATAAATGCTGTTGAAAGTCGTAATTTTTATGACGCCATAATTTTTGTCAAGGGGTTTTTACCCCGCCAAATAAACTGGTATTGTCCGGGCCTTTGGGTCTGGATTTACGCCGGTCGATTGGGTGTTGCCGGTTCTGTGCAGTTCTAGGAGGTGCACCCTCCCAGGCTTTGCCTCCCCTCTTTGGGGAGGAGTAAGTTTATTGCTTACTGTCTGAGGCGCCTCTACCGGGGAATACCGACGGGGCTGCCCAGGCAATTTTTAAATGGCCAGAGTGCTCACCTCTCAAGTGCTGGCTTATCTAATCCCACTTTCCCGACCTTGTGTCACATATTACCTTGTGGGAGGTAGATAAATAAAATTGTCTTCATTTGTTTAATTTAGTATTAGCTGCCTTACGTAGATCTAATCTCTCTCTATCTATCTAGTTCTCTCTATATAACTTAGTATAAAATACCTCCATATTGAAAAGGGGCAGTCATGTTTTATTGAGTGTTGGCAGATAGAGCTAGTGGCGGAGCGATGCATGCTTACGTCTACGGCAAAAGGCTGTTGTAGTAACATTGAGTTCACAATTAGTTCAGTTTATTATTGGCGGAGATACATTCTCAAAAAGAGTATTCAAACTCATATATAACATTTTTTATTGTGTTTTGGACCATAAGCAATATTTAATTTAAGCTACATCGTTGAAAATAACAAACTTTATTCTGCTTAATCATACCTTTTTTATTTTTACAATTCGTCCAATGTTCTTTTCTCGTGTTAAGATAACAAAAATAGAGGAATTCCATGTTCATTATACATATAGAACATATATTTTATTTAATTGGATTTTAACAGAAAAAATAGTATTAAAAAAAATAGAATAAGGTACAATTAAGCAAACGAATTATCTAACTTTTATCAATGTTTGCTTATATCTATTAATATATATATATATATATATATATATATATATATATATATATATATATATGAAATAAAAAAATGGAATAGAGGAAGACCCATACGCTCAACGTTTCGCCCGATGTGATGTGGACTTTTTCAAGAGCGGATGAAAAGTGTGCTAAAATGATAAAATACGAGAAGGTCATATACATGGGAAATATATATAGTGGTAGGGTTTGAATAGAGGGAGATATATGCAAATATGTAAAGTGTCAGAAATAAGTGTGCAACATGGCAGCATATAATTATACATACATATACATATATTTTTTCCGTCTTTTATCACTTTTAGCGCACTTTTCATCCGCTCTTGAAAAAGCCCACATCACATCGGGCTAAACGTTGAGCTTATGGGTCTTCCACTGTTCCATTTTTAATTTCATCCCGTCGGATTGTTTTATCCTTTTATCTACCCATATAGATATATATATATATATATATATATATATATATATATATATATATATATATATATTATACATACTCCAGGTTAAGTTTTCATTCACTAAATCGGGTTGATATAATAGTGCGCAATAGAAAATAGAGTTATTTGTATGATATTTTTATTTATACGAACATGTACAAACGTGACACTTACATGACGATGTTTCGATCTGTAGACATTAAAAACTAAGATCTCCACGGAGGAAAAGTCTGTAGGTTCATATATATATATATATATATATATATATAT
Source organism: Sepiola atlantica (assembly GCA_963556195.1). Lineage (NCBI taxonomy): Eukaryota > Metazoa > Mollusca > Cephalopoda > Sepiida > Sepiolidae > Sepiola > Sepiola atlantica. The sequence continues at coordinate 70,079,253 of OY744517.1, forward strand.
ATATATATATATATATATATATATATATATATACATATACAACTTTTTTTTTTACTATTTCATGTATCCACATACACTTTTATAAGGAGATATAATTTTTTATGTGTCAATATTCAGTATTTACTTCAACGATGTTCGATACGTAAGTAGAGCTAGGTAGTAAGCTATGAAAATATATATATGACAATTAAGCTACACAGAGGCTCCCGCGTTTCATCCCCGCGGGGAATCTTCAGGCTAAAATGCATTTTAGTCTGATTATTCCCCCCGGGGATGAAACGACGGAGCCTCTGTGTCGCTTAATTTCCATAAATATATTTTCATAGCTATATATATATATATATATATATATATATATATATATATATATATATATATATATATATATATATAATGATATCCTAGAAAAGAATCAAAACACGTTTCATTATCTTTCTTTAATTTTGATCTGTTTATGAGAACGTTTCAGTGCAATATTTGGTGTTTAAGTTAAACTCACATATTGATTATAGACATGATCGAACTAATTATGCTTGGGCTGGAATGGCATGTAAACAATCCAAATTCTTAAGTCGCATTCCGTATATCACACAGAAATCTGTTTACCAAAACTTGTCCTTTATAATATGTAGCTTCTAAACCCTTCCACCACCACCGTCAGCCTCCTCGCACACACAGCTTTAAATAAATTGTTTTCGAAAGGAAAAATGTGTTTTTGGTGTCAGAACATTCTTGAATGTTTAAAAAAAAGAAAAAAAGTAAGGGAACTTCTGAAAATTCGTCTAGTAAATCCACGCGTGTTGCGATGTCAATGTTGTTTCAAACTAAACAGTGACAGCCTGACAAACAGACGGACATAGATTTTTCTAGGTATTTGTGAACGCGCAAAGCGATACAAATGCTATCTAAGCGTAAGCGTGACAGGACGATTGCTGGTAGGATTGACCGAAATCAAGTCGTGTTGCGTTAGGGCTCATTCTTTATTGGTCCCGAAGTGTGTAATTTTTACTATCACACCCGTTGTAGTTTACTGAAAAATAATAATTAGATTGAACTTGAAGAGCGGGATATGACTTTCCTATATAAATTCAACGTAAAATGAGCACCCGCTTAGCCAGTTAGCAGTAATATATAGACGGGGAACCATTTCTTTCCAAGATTTTAGAGAGTAATAAAACTGTATGTTAGATGAACCTAAGTGTCGGTTAACTAAGTTCATATTTTTTAGAGGAAGGACATTTTTTCTACAATAAAATAACGTGCAGAAACAATATTTTATGTTTCAGCGTGCATTTTTTTATGGTCACAGAAATGCGTGTCTGGGGTTATTTTTTTTTTGTATTTTTCCCACAATGAAATAACGTATGGAAATTATATTTATTGTTGATGCTTATTCCAAATAGGAACCGATTAGCAGTCGTGACGTAATCAGTTCCAACTATAAACGGAAAAAGCCGAAGCAACTCCGACTTTTACTTAGTCTGAAGACGACCGATACATATATTCCGGCAGACGACAAATTTTACTTTTTCATTGCTATTTAAAGAAAAACTTTGCGTTTCTTACATACAAGTATTGTACCTTCCGTAGAAGGTTTCATCAGATTTGGACCATTAATTTGTCCTCCCTCCACCCTTGAATTCGCTAAAAAGCATGCCTAAATGAACGAAGAGCGCACTCGTATTCTTATGAACAGAAACTGATAAAGGAGCAAAGCTCGTTAACGACCGCACATTAATTGTATAGCTTCTATAAGTCCAGTCCCACCTCAATTGTTTTCAGTATGTTGAAAGGAAAATAAAAACACTTAAAAAGATTGTACATCTACCCCCCTCAAAATTCCTTTCATTTACCTAAAAGAACACCTTTTTTCTGTGCAAAGAAAAATAGTACGATACTTCGCGTTAAATAACTTGAGAAAAAGCAGAAAAAATCCTTTTTTATATCCAAATAAACAAAAATCAAACAAAAAGGATAAACAAATTAAACAATTCATTTAAACACTAGAAATAATCAACACTTTCGATAAATAAATTATTGGCAAAAAACAAAATGTGAATATTGATTTAAAGATTTATCGATGCATTTTTATCCTTACTTTTACTTCACCAAATACGAGTATTTTCTATCATTACCGTCAACATTTTTCGAACGTGCTCGCCTATTTTAGAATTAACAACGCCTCCGACGCAAAAAAATTAAAAATATTTAAAGTTTTCCTAAAATTATCTCATCATTTCTATTTAAAACAGAAAATAAAATTAAACTGGATAAGTAAAAAAAAATTGACTCTGACAATTTTCTCGCAAAGAAATTGAAAAGCCAATCAGTGACACGTCTCGATTTATCGCTAACTGGCAAGGAAATTTAGTTAAATTTATATGAAATATTTTTATTAGTTTTTTCTTTGCCGATATTTGTTCAGACGTTTTACATGTAATAGACCTCAAAAAAAGTAGAATCTGAAATTTTTGAGGGGTTTCAATACGACGGGTGTGACAGTAAAAAAATTACCGAAAGTTTTTTATAGCTGTTGTAAAGGTCATGATTGGAATCAATACGAAACTAACATAAAGGGAAGTAATCAGGTATTGACTATATACGAAAGTACGTATATAAGACGGGCAGTCATATCTGGAAGTGAGCGAAGAGTAAACGTCTCTACTTCCTACCGGATCCTTGTTAAACGCAAACAACTCGGCGTATTCTTAATTTAGTATGTCCTATGTAATTTAGGATATAACAGTGGCGAACGAGGATATATTTTTTTTCTCTTCACAGAGATAAATTACCGTACTATTCAAAGATTTTTTTTAAAGAAAATTTGCAAGGACGGAAAGAAAAAAAAAGTCGACACGTGCGAATTTTGCTACCTAAAGTAGTAAAAAGTACGGATTTCTTCGGTAAGAACTAACGGGAGAGTAAAAAAAATTGTACTCGAAACAATTTTAAGGTAAAGTGAACTTTATCTGTATGTTGACGAAAAAATATTTGGGAAGCACAAGCTGAATTCGAAACCTGCACCGTGAGATTACGAATTTCGAAAGAAAAACGTACGCTTACGATTTTTTTTTCTTTAAACAATTCAGAAATTATTGTTATATTGTTTTTTTTCTCTCTCCCAAGTGCAGCCGTATTTTTGTGAAAAATAATTGTTCATTGCTTTGTCTAAAGTAATTGAAACTATTTGTTGTGCGAATTTTGGAAACGTTTTATTGTCTGAAATTATTTTGTGAAAAGGTTTTACCTTGTAAAAGACTGTTGCTAAATAGTATAAACTTTGTGAAACATTTATTTTTGCAAAAAATATGTTGCTAATTTACGAAAACGCATATTGACGAACTTTTTGTGAAATTATTGTTGTAAACTTTGGAAAGATATTTTGTACTGTAATTAAGCTAAAATGGAGCAATTGGCTGAGTTGACGAAGACGTTAACTTTAAGTATACAGCAGCAACAGCTACAACAACAGCAACAACAGCAACAACAACAGCAACAACAACAGCTACAACAACAGCTACTGCAGCAGCAAGAATGGACACAAAAAAACTTTAGAGACACAACAAGAGCAAACAAAAATACTTCAACGCCAAATGTTAACGCAACAAAAGAATTTTGAAAAATTTATTCAAACGTCGACAGATGGGAAGAAAACTAATTTTTTTGCAGAGGGTATTTCAAATTCTTTGTCAGAATGTCACTACTCTCCCGATACTAGCGTTACATTTCCAGCATACTATAGAAGGTACGAAACAGTTTTTACAAAAAGATGTTCGGACTGGACCGACGAAGAAAAAGGTACGCTGTTACTACAAAAACTGGGGACGGACGAAAACACCAAGTATGCTAATTTAATTTTATCCCCAAAAACCGGAGGAAGTGAATTTTGAAGAGACAATTAATACCTTATCTAGAATATTTGATAAAAGAGACAGCCTTTTTCATTCTAGATATAAATGTTTAAATTTAAAGAAGTCGGAATCCGAAGACTATTTAGAATATGCATGTACTGTAAATGTGAATCATTTAAATTAAATGAAATTTCGGCAGATTTATTTAAATGTTTAATCTTTGTACAAGGACTCACAGCACCAAGGGACAAATATGTCAGATCCCGGATCCTGACAATTATGGAGTCGGACCCGAATGTAACTTTACAAAAAGTAACCGAGGAGTGTCAACGTCTCATTAATATCAAGAGACAACACCCGCATTGAAGAAAAAAGCGTTTACAAGATACAACATGTAAAAAGGCAAAGGACCTCTAGAACATACAAGACCCAGGAACAAAAGACTCCCAGAATGTACAAGGACCAAAGTTGTGAATGCTGCGGAAGTACAAGACACACCAAAAAGATCTGCTGATTCAGGAATAGGATATGTTACGAATGTGGATTCAAAGGCCACAAGGGAACATATTGTAACCAGAAGAAAAAACGAAGGACCGACAAAGTCGATACGCTTCGCACAAGGAAAGAGAAAAGCTGCGAAAGGCGTAAATATGTCGATGTAAAGATAAATGGACATCCTGTAACACTACTCCTGGATAGTGGTGCGGACATTAGCACCATAGATGAAGATATTTGGAGAAGGATCGGTCGACCTGAACTAAGAGAAACCAGCAAGATGGCGAAGAGTGTGTGCGGCAAAAGGTTGGAATTCAAAGGAGAACTGAGGTGCAATGTGTCATTTGGTGGTCAAACACACAAGTCCAAAGTGTACGTAGTACCAGGAAGGAACACAAGTCTATTTGGAGTGGATTGGATTGTACTGTTCAACTTATGGGAACGACCGGTTAATTCTTTTTGTAATGGGTTGACCACAGAGAAATCAAACCAAATAGAAGGTTTCATGGACGATTTAAATGCAGAATTCCCCAAAAAGTTTTTGCCGAAAAACTTGGATACTGTGTGAAAACAGAAGCTAAATTTGAGGTGAAGAAAAATGCCACCCCAGTGTTCAAACCTAAAAGAAATGTACCTTTTTCATCGATGGACGCAATAGAGAAGGAGTTGGAGAGACTTCAACAATTAGACGTCATTGAAAAGGTTGACCACACGGATTGGGCAAGTCCGACGGCATATGTGAAGAAAAAGAATAACAAAATAAGAGTCTGCGCTGACTTTTCGACGAGCCTTAATGACTGTTTGCAGAACCACAATTACCCCCTTCCGTCGGCAGAAGATCTATTCTCAAAACTAAACGAAGGAATTTTTTTTTCCAAAATAGACCTCTCGGATGCATACTTGCAAATCAAAGTCAATGACGAATGTTCAAAGTACCTGTGCATTAACACGCATAAGGGTATTTTTTAACTAAAAAGACTTCCGTTCGGATTAAAGGTCGCCCCTGCTCTGTTTCAACAGGTTATGGATACGATGCTCGCAGGATTGGAATTTTCAATGGCATACCTTGACGATATCCTGATAAAGAGCAGATATTTGCATGAACACAAGAAGCACGTCAGAAGTATTTAAGAGAATAGAGGAGTTTGGTTTCAGATTGAGCCCGGATAAATGCGATTTCTTTATGGAAAGGATCAGATACCTTGGTCAAATAATCGACAAAGAGGGACGAAGACCAGATCCACACCGGGCCGAAGCAATTGAAAAGATGCCTGCTCCAGACTCAGTACCGAAGCTACAATCATTTTTGGGATTGGTTCAATATTACGCGATATACATACCTAATGTGCATAAGTTGAGAGCTCCTCTTTACGTGTTACTAAAAAGGGTAGTAAATCAAGTTGGAATAAGGAATGTGAATCTGCCTTCCAAAAAATTAAGAAATGTCTACTATCAGACTTGGCATTAGCGCATTTTGATCCAGACAAGGAGTTAGTACTAGCAATTTCTAGTGATTACGGCGTTGGCGCTGCATTACTCAATATGTATGAGGATGGAACAACAAAAGCAATCGCTCATGCATCAAGAACTTTGGTTGCAGCTGAAAAAAAACTATAGCCATATTGAAAAGGAGGCTCTGTCGATAATATTTGGAGTCAAAAAGTATAATCGATTTCTCTATGGACGGACCATCACATTGCAAACAGACCATAAACCCTAGATTACGATATTTGGATCAAAGAAAGACATTCCTAAGCATACCGCAAATCGACTACAGCGATGGGCTGTAACTCTCTTAAACTATCAGTTAAGGATGGAGCATGTGTCATCGAAAAAGTTAGGACACGCGGATGCACTATCAAGGTGTATTACAAAAAGAAACGAAAGTTTCGAAGAGACAGTAATTGCTGCTCTTAAAGATGAAAGCGAATGTACAAGTTCAATGTGTAATATGATACGTGAACTTCCAATAACCCTTGAAGAGATTAAAAGAGAAGCTGAAAAAGACATTTTCATAAAGAAAATGAAAACTCAATTAGGACTGAGGGAAAAAAGTAACAAAGTAGGAAAAACTACATTTTTTCAATTTGTGAAGGTGTACTTATGTATGCTGATAGAATCGTAATTCCACAGGCATTACGAAGGAAATATTAATGGAATTCCATACAGGTCATACTGGCATTTCAAGAATGAAATTCTTAATTAGAGGATACGTATATTGGCCTGGTATGGACAAAGAAGTAGAAAACTGTGTAAAAGCATGCAAAAGATGTCAGTTAGCAGCCCGAGATCCGCCAATAAAAACGACGCCATGGCCGAAAACAGACCTACCCTGGTCACGTCTACATATTGATTATGCCGGTCCTCTAAATGGTGTTTTCTACTTAATTGTAGTAGATTCTTTCTCTAAATGGCCAGAGATATTTAAAACCAGACATCCGACTGCAATTGTAAATGCACTTAACGAAATCTGTAGCCGTTTTGGTGTACTAAACACCATAGTAAGTGACAATGGTACAGCATTTACAGGTCACAAATTTAAAGAATTCTGCAAGTCGCTAAATATTCAACATATCACGACACCTGTTTACCATCCTAGCTCGAATGGGTTGGCAGAAAAATTTGTGGACACATTTAAACGGGCAATAAAGAAAAACCTGAATATGGACACAGATGAGCAAACTATACAAACATTTCTAGCAATCTACAGGGTAACCCCGAACCCAAATAATAATGTTAATTCATCCCCTGCAGAACTGATGTTTGCTAGAAAAATTAGATCTATCTTCGATAGACTTATACCTGAGAAGAAGAAAAGCTCTAAAGGAGAAAACTTGAAAGTAAAGTGCTATTCCTCAGGGGACAAAGTGTATTTAAAAAATCTTCAGAATGGAAAAAATCATTGGGTGGACGGTTTCATTATGAAAAGAATTGGGAACATGGTTTATACCATTCAAGGCCCAAGTTTTGTCTGTAAAAGACACATAAATCAAATCCTCCCAGAATTTCGCAAAATACAGAAGAAATCCCAATAGAAACATTATGTGATACATTTGATATACCAAAGCCAGTATGTATACCTGAAACCATAAATGAATCCCCTGAACATACCATACGGGGTGGACAGAATTCCTTACCGCAGGTAACGCAGACCAGAAGGAAGAGCACCAGAAATAGGAAACGGTACTAAAGCTAAAATCGGGAAGATTTCAGCTTCAGGGGAAGGTGTTGTAAAGGTCATGATTGGCATAAATACGAAACTAACATAAAGGGAAGTAATCAGGTATTGACTATATACGAAAGTACGTATATAAGACGGGCAGTCATATCGTGAAGTGAGCGAAGAGTAAACGTCTCAACTTCCTACCGGATCCCTGTTAAACGCAAACCACTCGGCGTATTCTTAATTTAGTATGTCCTATGTAATTTAGGATATAACAATAGCTTACAAGTTTTGTAGTGGAATATCGAAATTCACCTGGTACACTTATACTTTAGATATGCAGTTGACTCTCCGGTCCAAGTTGGAGGGAGCAAAGGTCGGAACTTACATTCGATTTGATCGCAAGTGTCGCTTATTTTTCCTCCGATCCTATTGCTGCATAGTCTTTAATTTCTCGTACCTTTTCTTCTTCGTCTCGTGGGGGGGGGGATTTGATCTCGATGTCGTCTAGTGGTTGATTTCTTTCTTCGTTTCTGTACTGCCGTGAGCATCGCCGTCCGTTGTGTCTGGAACAAAAACCTTCATAACCGATCCAGGAGGCAAACAATCTTTCAAATTTTGATTGTTTCATTCAGGCGTCAGTTTTCTATCGACCATGGAGATGTTTTACTAAACGTTGATGGAGAGATCAAATTACTAATTTATCGTAGTTAATTCCTAGCTTAAGTCCTTAGCCATTCGAAGGGGGGGGAGAAGGTATCTCATGCCTGTATTCTCTTAGGGAAATACATCCCCATTTTTTATTTCGGACTACATAGAGAAATACGTCTGTTCGGCTTGTTTCCAAAAACAAGACTGGCAAAACTCCGTTTCCCACACAAAAGCCCGTGACGTCACAGAACCCCTATGCGCAGGTGCACCTTGACCCTTGACCTGATGTCTCGTCAACGTGGTGGCCCTGTCAACGCCTGTGAGCTCCGACTGTGAGAAATCCCTATTTTTAACTTGGTTGTACGGGTTCGCTCGCACTAAATCGCGCAAGCCAAACCATACGACCCCCCCACACATACGTCCACTTCAACATGCGTCCGGCCCTACAGGGCAATTATCCAACACTATCTAGACAAGGAACGTATTTCTGAAAATTATTTTTCTTAACAATTTTCTTAATTCAATATCTTTAAATACAAACAATAAATATTTATATCTTCATTTTCGTCTCAACCGTAACATTATCAATACAATCACAGTCGTATTCCAAAACGCGACGACTACTCACCCCAATGACCTATATTTCGTTACCATCCGGATTATAATTCTTATTTACTTATTTGCTTTTTCGATCACCCCGGCGGTAATCTTGTTACACTTTTTATTTTCATTCCGTGCAATTTGCGCTGCAACTATTTGAACGCTATCCCAAACTTAATCATGGCCGACGACCGGCGGACGAAGCATCACAGAAAGCTACGTGGACGAAATGTTAAATAAACTAAAAGTGTTTGGGACGAGCCAAATGTGTTTTACTGCCTGAAAAATGTGTGTACGTTAAAAAAAAGAAAATAAAAGACTTATGATTCAATGGCTTTGAAAATCTTTCTCTATTTCTTGTTACACGCCTGACAAAACTAAACAATGTTGTTTGGGTTAGGGTGAGGAGAAGTAAACAGTTGTCTTCGAGTCTGTTCCGTCTCGTTTCAGTTTGGTACGTCACCTTAGCTTCCCTTCTGTAACAACCATTTACTCACACTAGCGAGAAATTATATTTGCATTTCTATCGGTTTGTACATTTTTCACAGGCTTCTTCTTCTTCTTCTCTTTTTTCTTCTTCTTCTTCTTCTTTTTTTTCTCTATGTCTTTCTCTTCTTCTCCTCCTTATTGTTGTTGTTTTTCTTTTCATGCTCCTTTTCCTTTTCTCTTTTTTTTCCTCTTTTCCTTCGTTTTGTTCTTCATCTTCTCATTCTTCTTTTTGATTCTTATTATTCTCTTTCTTCTTCTTTTTTTCTTCTTCTTCTGCTTCTTCTTTTTTCTCTATGTCTTTCTCTTCTTCTCTTTCTTATTGTTGTTGTTTTTCATTTCATGCTCCTTTTCCTTTTCTCTTTTTTCCTCTTTTCCTTCGTCTTGTTCTTCATCTTCTCATTCGTTTTTTTTTGTTTCTTCTATTTCTTTTTTTCTTTTTCTGTATGCACATTTGTATTTTTCTTATTCTTATTCTTAATACCTCTTCCTTTTCTTCTTCATCTTTCTAATCTTTTGTTTTCTTTCTGTTCATTTTCTTTATTCTTAATCCCTCCTTTTCTTCTTTTTTTCTTCGTCTTCTTTTTTCTTCTATCTCATCTCCTACTCGTTTTATTCTTCTTTGTTTACTTTTGCTTTTTTGTTGTTGTATTGTTGTTGTTGTTGTCTTTCTTCTTCTTCTTCTTTTTCTTCTTCTTCTTCTTCTTCTTCTTCTTCTTCTTCTTCTTCTTCTTCTTATTATTATTATTATTATTATTATTATTATTCTACTGCCCAGTCGCACAGCTGAACGGAAGTTTTGACACTTAGTCTGAGACTTTTTTTGACAACGTCTCGGATTGTATCAATGCGTTTCACCTCACCGTGAGGTCACGTCAGTGGGCTGGTCGGGATAAAAGTACAGGCGTTGAGACTGTCAGTATTATCCAAACATTTTCTCTCTTTACCTCTTGTCTTTTCATGTTTCTCTTTGCGCTGCACAACAGGAATCTATGTTGTTCCTATCAGGGTTCTCTTTTCTTCTCTTTTTGTTTCAACTTGTTCCACTTGGTTTTGGTTGCGAAGATGGTTTCGTTTCGATTCTCTAGTTTTATCACACATCGCTAGTTTTAACTGATGTAAATAATTAATCGTATACTCGTCATTGAGAACATCTTGGTAATTGTTCTATGGCTGCTAGAAATTCTGAGTTTAGTTTGTACACTAGTAAAAATTATTTATTAAGAATGAAAAAGGAAATGAAAATGGAGATGCTTGATTTCGTTTTCCGTTTAAAGCATGTTAGGTTTGGACTGGTGTTTCTTTATTAACTTTGTTTACTAGAATGTTGAGCTGTTTCGAAGTCTAACCCCAGACAGATGTAATTATGAACAACCTACATAAGGAAGAGTCGTCCCACTTTCTTTGTTAGAAAGCAGGAAACCCTCGCAATGGCATGGTGCATTAAATTACATACTAGACCATGTGTGAGACGTAGATTCAGTATGTATTATATATACTATGAAATAGATAAGTTATAATCATGCATCTACAAAGATTACAAAATCAAAGCCTCCTACATAGTAAGAATAAAGTGTGTTGTCAAAATAGACTATACGCTTTCTCTTCCATCTTCTTGCCCGGCTCTTGAACCGCATCCCTTGATCACCCCTATTTCCTCTTATTCCCCTGCCTCTCTTCTCACTCCTCTTTGTTTCTGTCTTTTAATTATTGCATGTTAAATCTTTCCACCACTGTATTTATTATTCACCCTTCTTTTCAGGATCTAAAACACTCATGTATATAAAGAAAGCCTGGTAACAAACAACATCATAGCTTTAGTACTATATATATATATATATATATATATATATATACATGGAGATCATGGGAGATGCATGAGTTTAAGAGACATAACAAAGTTATAGAATGGCAGTAGTTTAATAGTGTCGAACCATTACAACACTTACACCATCCCTTTGTATCCGTATATCCCCAGATCTTTTTGATTAAACACCTTCTCTAAATAGGATAATGGGATATTTTAAAATGAAAAAAGCCTACAGAGTCCTATTAAACTTTAGTCCCCCTGTTATCTTTCTATACAAATAAGCACTACTAAAGCATACCACTATGATTAAGGTGGCCTGCAGTTATTTGTAATAAACCATGTGTGTTCGAATATAAATGATGATATTAACAATAATTTAAGTACAACGTATTACATTTATTTAATAGTTAAAGTACTACGTATTACCTTGATGTCTTTAAAAATGACTGCATAATAACGTTGAATTAAAAATAAACGGCCTATAGTCATCCCTTCCTCTATCCCACGTTGGCAAATGTTTAACAATGTGAAAAGACAACTTGTGCTAGTCAACTGGGATCGAAAGCTAGACCTCTCGATCTTGGATCTACGTTCGTAACCATTTGGCACGACAGCGAATAGAAAATCTATTGAAAAATAGGTCACTTAAACGAAGCCTTAGAGCTGTATGCGTTTTATGTTACGATCCGCAAGAAGGTGACCAATCACACGTGTCTATACGAAAAAATCATTTTTTTTTTCCAATTGTTGGATATCATGCGTGTAAAAAGAGTATGATTAACAAAATGCCTACTTTATAAAGTATGTCGAGCATCTTGCCGTAAATTGACTATGTTCATTAATTACATTCTCTAAAAATCGGAATGCGTAGAAATGTATGCATAATAGGTAGAAATAACGTTATCCGATGTTCTCGAAAATTAGCGGAATTAAGTGTGTGCGTAATATTTTGTATTATGTAGTAAATTGATAGCAGACAAATAGTAAATATAAACTGACACTTTTTTTGAAAATTATGCATCGTTTATTAGTGTCCGCTGTCGATGGGGGAGTGTCAGCAATAAAGTGTAAGGGGAACCGTTTTTCTACAACATATATGGAGTATGTTTTCAGGGGAGTCGAAGATGGTGGGGCAAATGTAATATATAGTGGTAGCGGGAATAAAATAATAACAACTATATTAAAACGCGCCTGATTGAATGAGCGTAATATAGTGGTGAGTTTAGTAACCTGTGATTCAAGTAGTTATTTTTCTTATTCTTCAAAAAATTACAAGGTAAAATCGTCTTAACTTAATATATGAGATTAATAAATAAAAAAATATATAAGAGGCTAATGTTATTTGCTTGAAGCATTGTTTAATGTGCATATAATGGTAATTTATAGACAGCAATAAAATGCAGAGGTGTAACGGATATACACACACTGAAGAAAATTAAGACATATAACGGTGGAATGAGTTATATAGTTTAACCTTTCTGTAATATATATATATTTATATATATATATGTATATATATGTATATATATATATACATATATATATATATATATATGTATATATATATATATACATATATATATATATACATATATATATATATATGTATATACATATACATATATATATATACATATATATATATATATGTATATACATATACATATATATATATATATACATATATACATATATATATATACATATATATATATATACATATATATATACATATATATATATATATACATATATATATATACATATATATATACATATATATATACATATATATATACACATATATATATACATATATATATATATATATATATATATACATATATATATATATATACATATATATATATATATATATATATATATATATATATATATATATATATATATATATATATATATATATATATAATCTTATTTGCGTCGGTATGGTATGATCTAGGTTCCGTAGAATATATGTCGGCAACATTTCGATTCGTCAAATATGTGTCCAGCTTTGATTCAAACGTGCATATAAAGCCGTTGACAGTGGGAGCTATTCGGCAGAAAATGAAATGGATTTCAAATTGAACTCAAATTATATATATAAACAAACGGAGATGCATTACACACTAAATATACCACTGTTCCTTACTTACATGTTATTATATTAAAAGAATAAATAAATATATACTTTGAATCATATAATGTAATGTAAAATAAATCAGCGGGTTAAACAAAATAGAATAGGTTAACAAGTGTGTGTAACATGTTTATATTAAACCTCATATGGTTCCACTTTTCTCAATCCCTGTCTCCATTTTTGAAGATTTCTCCATTCTCTATTTATTTACATCCTTCTCAACCACCGCCTTTAACTCCGCCCAGCCAATTCAGTTTCCTTGTTTTAATGTATTCACCTGAGATGTATACCACTTACCAAATATGATACAGTTGGATCTCGGGCAACACCTACTTAAAAAAGACAGAGAAGTTCATTCTCCCGGGCAATGCTGCATCTTAGAGTTATTGCTTCATAGTAACACCGATGTTTTCCACCACCACTTACTCAAAAATATACTGAACTATATATTTGTTTTCATTTATTCCCGGACAATGCCAAGTGTTTTTATCTTTCTCCTCCTCTTTAATAATATAATGAAACCTCTATTTATTTAAGTGTATTCTCAGACAACACTAGGTTTCTTGTCTTCCCCTTATTCATCAAGGAAATATCACATGAAAAATGTACTACTGTAATTTTCACACACCTGATCTATCTAGTATATCATATACTTATCTCAGAGCAACACATACTTCGTTTTCTAGTGTACAATAGTTTAACATAATACAATGAAAATAATGGCAGCGTGCTGAATAAAAAAAAACCCGCCCCATGTAAGATTGCTCAATATAGGATATTGATAACTCCAAGGCAACGCCAAGAAGGCACACCTGCTTTATTTATCATGTTGAGCAGTTTGGATTCACTGATAACACTTACATATATATATACACCGAGTTAACAAAATATATAACAGTTTATTCTCCCGGGCAACGCTGCATTTAAACACACCTGCTCTATAAAACATTTTGAGCACTTTTTGATTACTATATGCCACTTACCGAATTTAATACGGTAATTTTACATGTGTTCCTCTCGTTTAGAGCATGACTGAAAGCACCCAAATCAGAGTAAGCATGCTTCCAGAGTGTCTTGCCCCTCCCCATCTCTCTAGTCCGATTCGAAGAGAATTTAAACAACGTTTAAAAAATTGGAAGAAGTACATTTAAATTACAGTGTTTTCTTTCCAAAACTCGACCCCCGAAAGAATCTGCTGTATAGCCCTCTTAGAGGTTCACTTAGAGATTTGCGAAGACTTCCATTATATTCCCCCTTTAATTCTAAATAAGAATACACTTTTAGATTCTATTTGAATTCTCTACCATTCTTTTACAGTGCACACATAAACACATAAACGCAGATATTGAGTTAATATATATATATATATATATATATATATATATATATATATAATTACGTTCAAATATATTGATAACATAAACTTAAACAAATAATTTCTCAAAAGTGCTCCATACAGAGTATGTAAAATAATGACCCCAGCGTATTGTTACTGCGGATAAGACCTGTAAGGGAAAAGTGAGGTAATGCCCCATCAACAATTAAAAAAAAGCTGGATACAGAACAAATGATCAATGGAACTCAAATAAAACAGCAAATTACGGATTCTTTGACGGAGTTCGATGAATTTATATAAACACAGGTTGATGAGTTACTCAGATCTAATCAAATAATTGACCTTTCGCCGATCAGACAATACATTGCGAGAGCGAACCTCGAATTAATTACAGTAACACACTTGAGTTGAAATGATATATTAAAACTGCGTAGTTTAAAACCAAAGGAAACATGAATTACGCAGTGATAATTAAATTCCAGAAAGAAAAGAAGAATTCATAGGAGATTTTACGTCCGTTCGCCAGTGATGTATAGAGGGGTGCCGACATGATAACAAGCAGGGGACATAATCGGGTAAGAATCAGTATGTAAGGCCTCGCGTAGGCGATTGAAAGCAGTTCGACTCGGAATCTTGGCGAGCGAATTATTCCGTAGAGAATACCCACATCGCGACACAGAATCAAATTGTGAACTCTGAAATTGTTTCGCCAAAGAAGATCGTTGCTCGTCGGGGTTTTTCTCTATGATATTCGGTGTAAAATTACTACACAAACCTTTAGAACAGAAGCTAACGATTTCTCCCCGATTTATAGTCCAGGGTAGATTACTCTAATGGCTGAATAAAAAAATACATTTTCGTCAGACAAAATATTTTTCTAAAACCAACAGTAACAAATACTCCCTGTTTTCGCATGTGTACGCGCCCAATATGAGGGAGCTTTTCGAGAAATGACATCCAATTGAAGAAGGTAGAAAGAGACATTTTTTGTAAAAGACACGCGAACAAAAACTTTTTATTAAGAATACAAAAAAAATACATGTCGATTTTTTTCACATGTTTATAAATTAAGAAGAAGAATAAAGATAATAATTTCGTCATCTTGCTGTGACCACGTCTTTTGTGATCTGTTTCCTGTCCTCAAGCCAGCGTATTGTAATAAGTAGAGCTTTTATAAATAAAATCATATAAAAATCAACACGTTATGTAATGACTGTTACAGTCCCGACGTTACGTGTTAAAGTTGAAACGCTGGTTAATCCGCGTAATCTGTTTCTAATATACATATATATATATATATATATATATATATATATATATATATATATATATATATATATATATATGTGTATATATATACATATATATATATGTATATATATATATATATATGTATATATATACATATATATAGTTATATATATATATTTATATATATAGTTATATAAAATTACATAAACAATAGCATAGCCTTATGTCAATCAACAAACGTTTCAATGCGTGATACCGCATCTTGTCAAAGGCAGAACGTTCTACCTGTGAAAAGGTGAGGTTGAACACATTGAACGTTGGGTTATTGACGTAAGGCTATCATATTGTTTATGCCATTTTTAAAATGCTATACTTGGTATTAAGCACTCTTGAAAAACATGTTTATGTGCACTTTATTAACATATTTGAGCTTGATCAATTATATATATATATATATATATATATATATATATATGTATATGCGTGTTTGTTAATTAAGTATCTACGCGGAAAGCTTTTTCGAAATTATTATATTCGTAAAGTATACATGAACGCAGATAATTACAAACAAGATGTAATAATAAAATCATATAATACATAGAAAATACATGTATTTCCGTAAATAAACTGATACACTTATCAATAACTTGCAGGAATTATTTTCAAGATTTGGTGTGGTTAATTGCAGTCTGTAATGGAACCCAGTTCACATCTAAAGGCTTCCAGATCTCTTCCAGACATTTTACGGTAAAAGGTGCAACAGTTTCTCTCTATCACTAAAAGATGTAACGTAATGGTGGAAAGTTTATAAGTACAGTAAAACAGAAAAGGTAGAGACAAATACACAACATAGAAAGTATGACTTCCAAGAACATTAATATCAAAAGAGAGAATGTCATATACGAGGGGTATTAAATAAGTAATACCGCTGACCCATTCCCCATAGCAGTAGATTAATAAAACTTCGCACCGTTATCAATCATTCTCTACAGAGGAACAACTAAGAGTAATGCACTTCTCCCATCGTTTGATGCAGCTCTGGACATCGTTTCTGTAGAACACCGCAGGTGGGTCCTCCAACCACGCCGTAACTTTCGAAATCAAGGCTACATCATCTGGGAAACACTTTCCTTTCAAAAACAACTTCATAGCTAGGAAGGGATGAAAGCCAGTTGTACAAGCTCAGGAGAGTAAGGGGGATGGGGGAGAATTTCATAGCCGCACGCTCGTGCTTGTGATCTGGCAACATGCGAGAGTGTTGTACTGCAGGAGGAGGATAACTTTGCTGATCTTGCCTCACGTCTTGATTTTGATAGCTTCTCTTAATTTAATCAAAAGTGAAGTGTAATAGACTCCTGTAATTGTGGTACCCTTTGCCAGGAAATCTGTCATCACTACTCCGTCCTGGTCCCAGAAGAATGTGAGCACGACCTGCCAGCGGAGGGCTGCACCTTTGCCTTCTTTGGGGGTGGTGAGTCCAAGTGCTTCTACTGCATTGACTGGGCTTTGGTTTATGGATCATAGTGATAGACCCACGTTTCATCCTGTGTAATCAGTCTTTTAGGAAAATTTGACTCATCTTCTTGGCACATATCTAAATTCATCCTCGAGCACCCGACACGTTCTTGCTTCTGGAAAGATGTGAGCAACCTGCGAATCCATCTGGCAGACATCTTATGCATATGTAAATGGTCATGAATGATAGTTTCCACATACCCTGTACTGATCTGGCCCTCTTGGGCTATTTGGTGAATAGTAATGCGTCGATCTTCTAAAATGCCAGCCTCAACTTGACGGACAGATGCCTCATGTATGTCAGAAGAGGGACGACCAAGTCTGGGAGCTGTTCCCACAGACTTCAAGCCATGTTTGAATTCACGATGCAAGCGTTTTACAAGGTCATATAATGGGGCATCATCACCATAAGTTTCATTCATTTCATCAAAAGTCTCCTTTGGTGTGCGTCCTTTCTAAATACAAACACCGGATCACTGCGCGACACTCAACAGGCTCCATTTCACACCTGACTCAGTTCAAACACCTGTAAATCAGAAACCACAATTAGTTCAGAGCTGTTTTTTGCAACATAACCCAACACATATAAATCATTACACATGCAAAATTCCCTTTAGATCACACAACTGGAAGTGGGTCAGGGGCATTACTTATCGAACGCCCCTAGTAGGATCTACATAAGATAATTGGAGCGTTTTATCAGCTATACAAAGGCCAGAACTAAAGGAAACTTTAAAAATGTGCTACTTCAACTCCGTGGTTGTAAATTTAGTTTGTTCAACTTTGATATTTGTTTAGTGAATCTTTTGAATTTTTATTACTTTTGTAGTATTAACCTCGACGCTTGGGTTTGAATAGAACATCCGCCGAATATCGTAATTTGTTTCTCTCCGTGGTTCCTGCTATTTCAAATGGTTGTGTAAGCTTCATTTAATCTTAAACCTTTGAACAACAATTGCTTTCATGTTTTTCTTCACTTTTTCCATTCTTCCGTTTGAGATAAAAATCCCTCTTTTGTACTGTCCGCTGAGATGTTAAGTGAGGTTGGTTTAAAAGTGTCTTATGCTGCAATCGGTTACATGTAATAGTTTATGATATAAACATTTCGCACATAGAAACATCGTTTGAAATTAGTAATTATCAATAGAAATGTAGAAAAAACAAATAACGATGTATTGTTCATTTTTTTCTCTAAAATAAATGTCTTTACTCTAAAGGTTCAACAAGCTTTTTGAACTTTAAAAATCTCATTTTCAAGTTGATACATTTTATTTCTTCTTTTGTTTCACTATTCTGTTAGAGACAAAAAAACCTCTTGGGTACTGTCCTCTGAGATATTAAGTACAGTGATTTAAAAAAAGTATAGCGCTGCACGCGGTCACGTTAAATGTAAGAAAACACTTTCGCTACTTCAAAATTACTTTTTTAAAAGTCGAAAGCGACCAAACGGTGGGGATCGATGGATTTCAAATACAACACATTTCAACAAAACGCCTAATACAATATCTAACGAAAATGTGTCAAACTTCAACTTGTTTCACATCTACAACGAGCCTGTTGGCAAGTGTAGGTATTAGTAGGTATTAGTATAATGTTGCAATAGATAATAAGTATCTTCGATGTCAAACCAATATAAAAAATAAGACATTTAAAGGGTAAAGGTCACAGGTGATAAACTCGTATCGACTATTAACTTAATATGCACTCCAACTATTAATAATAGATGGTTAATACATTATTTTATGAAATTATATCAGTTGATTTGAACGAAGTATAGTCAGAAGTATTATCAGACGTAGACAATAATGTTAGCTCGTTAAAATATATCTGTTTGGTATAGTGACGAGTCCAATCAATATCGTCATGAATTACTTTCTCTAAAAAGTTGATAACAGTAAATGAGTAATAAAACTAGATTTTATTTTCCATCGTAAATGAAACCTGATTTTAGTTCAATTTAATTACAACATAAAAACAACGGCGACATCTTTTATGTTTTCGTCTTTTGATATATTTATTTCACCGGTGCTCATCCTAGAAGAATACGTTCACTAGGCAATTAAAGATGACTAAGAGATAGTCAAAACAAGTCCAGAAGAACCAAAAAGAAGTGAGGCTGTTTTAGAAGATTGTAACCTTCAATCAGTATGTTAACGACTGGATATTATCATTTGTCGTCTGTAGATTTTTCCTTTATAATATAATAATTGCCTTTGCAACCGTTCTAATTTCATTGTTGATGTTAAATAGTGAAAGTCGTACTCTAGAAATTACGTTAAAACACGAAGTACGTAGTAAAATAGAGAAGCGTAAGCTCTCTTGGGGTTTGTATGCGGAACGGAGCAGACGTATTTGCAACATCTTCCTCCTCCTCCCCTACGAGTGACGACGGGCTTAAGACGAATACTGTACATTAATACTGTGTAATGCTAATACTCTGTAATAAATCTGCACAACGTATTACAACTGTTGCTACGAAGAAAACGACAGAGAAAGAGGGAGAGAGAGCGACAATTCAGACGCACATTTACTACAACTAGAGAGAAAAGACATTCTCTGTTACTACGTATTGCTGTCTACCACTACACAAAAAAACGTGCGCTGGCAATCTATTCATGTGGAGAAGATTTTTCCGCAACTTTACAGTATACTTAAACGCATCACGTACGCGAACACACGTGTCAAAAGAAAACAGTGTGATACAGAATAAACCTTAATATATAGTATACTTTCATGAAATATAAATAATGTATTGAATTTTCTAGGTATAAAAATTGAAGTGTTTCCTAACTTTAAGTGTATCTTTAAGGGATTTGTAAGGGCAGAACCCACATTAAACTTCAAATTAAAGGGTATTCCTGCCCCGATGTCCCCCTGAGGGGTACACTACTAATCAGGGACCACTTCCATTCTCTTTTCCGATTATTGTTTATACATATGATTTAAATATCATCAAAATATGACTCATGAATATATAGAAACATTGGTTGATAAAATAATATGGATAAGCATATAACATGATAGTTTAATGGTATCCTTATATCTACCGGTTATCCACATTGTTATGAACTATTTTTCCTTATATACATATTAAAAGTCAAAGGCAATAAAGGAAAGTCAGTATAAAAACGGATTATAAATAGGGATTCTAACTACAGTATTACTACTAATTCATTTATAGCTAGCTTATTTTGAATTCTAACGACTATGTTTCATTAGAAAGGAACACACACATTCTTTTCACGTCATAGACGCACCAAACATTGTCAAATATTGATCTTATGTTTTTCCTCAAATCATTCATCTTGAGAAACCCTTGAAATAAAGACGACACTTTCATGAAGATATAAGCCCGTTTTGGTTTTAACTTTATTTTATCTTCTAAATAATTATCTATACATACATATATATAACGAACATGTCATTCTAACTGACCGTATTAATCTGTGTTAACGAAAATAAACGAACAAATTAGTCCGACGTAAACAAGCCTGGTGATACCAGATCAGGCTGCCCTGTGGCTCCCTGAGACGAAATTCACCTACATTGACGTTTTTTTTTTTTGTAAAACTCAATTATGTTCTACAAAACCAAAAACAAAAACAACAGCCCCTCTCCCTTTCTCCCTCCCCTTTTTTATTTTTATTTTTCCTACCCTACTCCCGGTCCTGGATATGACCTTAAACTACATCCGATGGTGAGATCCGGCTTACGGACTTTGGGGAATGTGGAGCCTCCTCTTAATTACCATTGCTCCCAGGTCCACCCACCCTGACCCGGAGTGGTAGTACCTGTTAGGGTCCCAACTATGGGTTAAATAGAAACAGATATTAAAAGGGGAAAGAAACAAAAAAGAGAAGAAAACAAGACCAGATTCGGCATTAAATAACCCAAAAAGGGTTGATATGCCGTAAAACAAAACTACCAAACCAAACTACCAAACGTAAACAAGCAATCATTAGGTGTCCCGTTAATTCCACCAGATAAATATGTTTTTTTTATGTTTATGAGAGGAACCGGTTGTTGTAAGACAATTAGTCGTGAATACATCTTATTTGTTTGCATATTTAAATATTTGTTCATTGTGAAATGTGCTCATTACTATTGCGAATGAGAATACTCAAGGGATATTGTTTAAAAAATACAACGGTGAACACCAAATCAACAGTTGAAACGAGTGATAACCTTCTTTGTAAAAAGTTGCTTATAGCAATACATTTAGTAAGATTATGTGTGGCATCAAGTGTACGCTCTCGCATACAGATGAGCAATTTGTTATTCAAATAAAGCGAATAAGAAATACAAATAAAGACACGTAATGAAAAGTGTGAACAGTTCTTTCTTTATTGGACCAATAATAATAATAATAATAATAATAATAATAATAATAATAATAATAATTTTCATTTATAAGTGCAGAAATGCCCCCAGAATAATAATGCGCGAACAATAATCTCGTTGCTTGAATCGTTTCTAAAATGTCTTTATATTCAGATTAAACGAGACATTTAACAATCTACAGTCTCATTAAAGAACATTTCAGTTAAATTAAAACTATATCGTTTGGAATCTTATTCGATGATCATCCTTTACCTAGCCTCTCTCTACTGTATCGTTATGTTCATAGAAGCTCGACTGAGCTCAAAACCTGGTACGACCCTGTAAAACATTCACAGCAAGAACTCGTCCCTCTACAACAACAGTAAGAAAACAATTATTCTTTCTCTCTCTCTTTACCAACAACCAAACAAAACTTCTATGAAAAATGTATTTCCTAAAATATCCCATCTGCGGAAACAGGATAACACGAGTATACTTCCAAAATTACTATAACATGTTGATCTTAAAGTTTAATGTAAACAAATACGTGTGTGTCTGTCATCTTGGATACTCAATTATTCCTTAGTATATTTCTGTATATTTCACACACTGTCATCGGTCGTCTCGCAGAGGCAGACATCATCCAATTGTGTTTACCCTTAACGTCGAGTTGCCCCCACGCATTGATAAGTAGTGACCTATTTATAAAAAAAATAGTTTAACTTTTCATGTTCTGAACTGATAATGGTCTCTTAAAACGATTGAAGTTTGCGCAAAATTTGAGAACTTGTATATTTCTTGGTAATGTACCTGTGTGTCTGAAAAAATAAGAAGAAATGAGTGCCATAAGAATTCCAGGAGAAAGACAAACATCGCTTATCTGTATCATGTTATATGATATAATTTGACGATAGAACTGTAAACTTAGCATTCTGAAAACATTTCTTTTTGCCACATGCTTTTGATTAGACCTCCTCTTTTTCGCGTCCTTCAGCTGTGAGATCTGAGAAATGATCGGTAGACACAGAGCAACTAATTAATACATATCACGGTATTGGAACAAACTGACGTTTCCCTTAAAAGGATCATCGAGGAGGCCAATTCCGAAAAAGTAGCCGGC
>OY744517.1:70104493-70106993 GCA_963556195.1 Sepiola atlantica
GGCAAGTAAGTAACACATCTGCTAAATTATACGGATTATTTCCCTCAATAATAGCCAACCCACATTTCTACGTAACTTACTTGTAATAAATATGTTTTCACACCATTATGTATATACACATATTAACATATAAATGTGTACATATGTATGTATATAATCATACAAGTATTTATATAGATATATATTTATATATATATATATATATATATATATATATATCGGATTATTGTAATGCAAAGCAGTTTATGAGCACACATATTACTGGTGTCAATTTAATTGACTTGCCCATTAGACATTTGAAGTTCTGTTTATTTCAAATTGATGAAACATCGTGCCACAGGAACGGTGGAAATGAATAATCCAATACTGTCTACTGAAGAATATGTCTTTATTGCAAAAACGTTTTAAAAAAGAGACAAGTCGAATGAGACGTGTCACCAATTTCAGTAGAAACATTCGTTTTTGATAGTCAGTTATGTTCAGCTCTTTTGACCAGCAGGTTCCTGCAAAAATCTTCTAAGACCATGATGTTTAAAGTTGTTTGACCTTTTCTTGACGTATATTATATTCGTGCGATGCTGTCCTCGTCTTGCTTTGCATGTTTTCAAACAATAATTAAATCTAAACCGAATATTAAATCAGAGTAGCTGCGTAAACTGATAGCAATAAACAGCCATGTATAATCAGGAACAAACTTGCGTGAACTTGCAACAAAATATTGTCAAGGAAGCAACGATACATGTTTTACAGTCCACAGATTTATAAATCTCATATTGTACGGCCGGAATCTCGCAAAAAAGTACTTGTTAATAAACTGCCATTAAAACACCCACCTCTAAACATTAATTACAGGTCGGTTTCAGTTATTTCTTCAACTGGCGCTGTATGTATCATCGCCGATGGTCTTTGAGTGATTGTCACTTAGCTGAGCAGATGAGGATGCGAAATGGGGGCGATTCTGACGTACCATATCAAGTAGACTTGTTATCTATCGTTTAATGAATGTTTTCACTCAAGCGCCAAGACATGGTTTCCACAGAGCGTAACAAAGTTGTACTGGATGCACTTTCGTCTAAATAGAAAAAGTCAGCATTCCCTATCCATGTTTCTGCTCCATGGGCCAGCCTAGCAACGGGAGGTAGTGACGATACCGTCCATATTCAGCTTTAAAGTCGACTTGGAGAATATTCAGACGATATACTGATATACACATATTCGAAATGTATTCTTACATGGGTTTTTGAACTTTGCTATTTGTTGCCAATAAATTTTATTTCATTAGAACTCTCGTCATGACGTCACTCATGAGATCTCGTCTCTTCCTCTCTAATTATACACCATTCATGATAGTGTATTTTGTGTAAATCAATTGGGTTGAATCTTAAAATGATGCTCTTGTTACCTCATGATATCATGATTTTGAAATATAAACACATAAAATACATTTTAATATAACGATCTATTTTTAGGAGAGGGGTGCATGGCAAATACTGAACTGATTTATTCGCAGAAAGTTTGGAGAGCATTTCTAATAGATACAAAGAACAATACAGCAGACAAAGGAAGCTAATTATTGATGTTTGAATCCAAAGCCAGCACGATATGCTTTCTTCACAACATCCATAGTGTTAGCCTGGCGGTGGATACACACATGTCCGCCCACATAGCAGGATTGTTGTGATACTCCGGATCCATTGTAATACAAATGAATACCGAAAAGGTGCAAACATTTAAACTTACTCATATTCCCAATAGTGGCAAAAGAAAAGCCTATAAACGCGTAAATAATAGTTCTGTTTCGCGAAAATATCCAGGAATTAAAATATAGAATTTAATTTTAGAAATCCAATTTAACCAAGGAAAATTGATATTCATTGATGCAGCATAGATACTTCATTAGTTAGAGAATACGTGGCCTTAAAACCACGGTTTCAGAGAGATACAATTGCTATGAAGTATTTTTACACGTACTAAACTCGTATCAAATTGTATATATTCATACAAACTGGCAGTATATACACCTACCTTATAAACCTATGTTATACTTTCAAATATATAACATTCTCATTTTTTATTTAGATTACGCCCTGGAAACCACCGGTATGAATAGTGTTGTGAAGTTGTCCAACAGTAAATAATAAATAAAGGAAGTCAAATCGAGGGTTGGTTTAACAAGTGTATAAACAAAGTAAGAAAGTGACTAGCACTTGGCTAGACAGTTACCAGTCTGTGCTTTGTCTTCTCTGTGTCTCTGGTGACTCGCACTATTTATAGTGACAGCCGGTGTTGTTTCTCCTATGTAAGAACGGCCGGTGTAACAAATAGCTATTAGCACCTAATTGTATGATATTAAAAATATATAACATTCTCATGTTTTATTCAGATTACGACGAGGTGAGAATATGTGCTGATTATCTATCTGTTAGGGGTGTTAAGCAGATGTAAAACAACTTAGACTAATGAATAATAAATAAAAATCTGCCTAAATATCATTTTGATT
>OY744517.1:70114493-70154493 GCA_963556195.1 Sepiola atlantica
TTTTGTATCAAAACAATTTACTCACACTTATCTTGACGTTTAAAAATATATATGTTATACTCTACGCATATACTCCTATTGTTATTGCAGCTTTAGTACTATCACATTCTATTAGTATTCAATAGTGATTGCAAACTATACAGGTCATTTGGGTCATGAGGAATGCGGATTTTACTTAAATGCTTTTAATGCTGCACTACATTTAAACTATACATTTTAAACCATAGTCCAATCAAAATTTGTAAAAAAACACACCTTTTCTTCTAATTTTCGAAGACGCCTAGCCGTGCAATATGGAGTAACTTGAAAAGTATAACCATACCAGACAATACGTTCATTAATAAGTTGAGTGTTGGTATAGTTTGGTTTGTTTTTCGGCATATCAACCTTTTAGTAATGTGAGAAGTTACGTTATTAAACATATGGATATGCAATAATTGTTTCCCGCAGATATTTGGAATGCTTTTCAGTTGTTGAACAGCGTGAGTTCGTTCAGTTTTCTTTACGGGGCTGGAACCGGGTTCTTAATTGATAGAGAATGCGGAGTTGAAGTCTGGGATCTCAGAATGACGTATTACTCAAGAGGAGTATACATTAACTAGAGAACGACAAACAGCTAAGAATAAAACCCTTTCATGTATATATAAAAAGGAATGACAACATTCAAGATAATAGATTTCCTGTAGAAGCAAATAACATTTGTTCCGCTATTTTAGACCACATTTGTCTCACAAATTCTTTCATTTTAATTTTTCTACTAAGTCACGGACAAGATGGACTATTATAACTAAAACCATACAACTTAAATTCCATAATATTTTTATATATTAAACAAAATGAGTGTTAATATCATTTTATTTTACTCATTATGACTCAACACACGATTAATTGCAAATGATCGCTCACTAGTAACAACAAGTTGTGTTCCCGGCAACAAGTCTCCCCAAGTTTCCAATACTCTACGCTTCTTTCGTTAAACAATGCAAATCAATTTAAGTTATCGCAACAGCCGTTAACATAGCTTTCTCAGTAATACCAGCCGTTTGTTTTGTCTAGAAACTGAGTCATAATAAGCCTCTCCAGGATTAAACTGGCATTTTAGCTAAGATCAAAGTGTAGTATCTGTTTCGATGGATACTGCATCCCATAGAATGGTATTGTCTTGGCATTCGAGGCTTGATTTACCCCGGTATATGCAATGTTGACTTCTGTAGAACGATTACCAGTCATTTTGTTTGTTCAGTTTTACTGCATGTAAATCGTTGTTGGAAAATGTTATGCTTAAGCCGTACATTTAGTTTGTATGCGGATAGTTTGTAAACAAATAGTCTTAAGTATTAATTACCAGTCATAACTAACGGAACGGGAACGATCTACCGCTGTGGATAAAATAAAGGGTTCAGTTTGAAATTCCGTACAGATTTCCGAGTTCGACATAAAGATTTCCGAATTCGACAAGACGCACTTGAAGAAGTTTTGAGATTACCATTATTGTTGTTGTTGTTATTATTATTATTATTATTATTATTATTATTATTATTATTATTAATGCTTGATAATAGAAGTACTCAGCATTTCTAAATTATTACCGATATTATTATTATTATTATTATTATTATTATTATTATTATTATTATTTCAATTATTATTATAATTGTTATTATTATTATTATCTATATATTAATACGATAGCATGTGTGTTCGTGTGTCATGCTTCCGGCAAAAGCTCTGCGCATGCGTGCCGCACCTAGATTTTTTAAAACATTCAAGTCGCCTAATTTTCGAAACATTTTCAAGTATTTCCCTTTGACGCAACGGTTAGCGACGTAGTATTTTTTACTTCGGCCCGACTGGTTTATAGTTCGATCCCAACCAACCTCTAAGATGTTTCTCTACATTTCGAGGAGAATGGGAGGAGAGGTAGGGAGGGGACGACCGGGAAGACACATATTAATACAATAGCGTAGGTGATTTTGTGTGTCATGCTTACATCAAAAGCAACGACCTTCCGAATCTTTGCATGCTACTCATGAATTGGCTTGGCCTTTTGGCTAAAATCAAAGTGTAGTATGTTCCGATGGATACTGCACTCCATAGATTGGTATTGTCTTGGCCTGCGAGGCTTGATTTACGCCGGCCTATGGGTCTGTCCTGTGCAGTTCTAGGAGGTCCACCCTCCCAGGCTTCGCCTCCCCATCTTTGGGAAGGAGAAAGTTTATTGCTTACTGTCTGAGGCGCCCCTACCGGGGAATGCTAACCGGGCTGCCCAGGCAATTTGTAATGGCCAGAGTGCTCACCTCTCGGGCGCTGGCTTTTCAAACCCCACTTTCCCGACCCGACCTTGGGTCACATCTTACTTGTGGGAGTAAGATAAAACTGGCCTTGTTCCTAACTCCTGGAAAGGAGTAAATAAATACTTGACATCAGCGTTTAGATAAGATTTTGCAGAGTTATAGTTCCTTTCTCGATATTTCTGTAGTTCAAAAAGATGCTGGTGTAATCGCCTGTTTAGAGGATGGCATTTCTTATCTACTCTTCTTCTTACCTTTCCATTAGTGCTGTTCTATGTTTCTAGCCGTGTTTACGCATTGCTCTTCTATTTCAGTTCATCTGTAATTTGTCGACGTTGTCTAGTTGTATGACTTTATTTTTGCACACGAGGGAGTTTCCTTATATTTTAGCTGTTTTCATCAGTGCCGTGCTTGGCATAGTGTCTATCCTCCCTTCGATTCAGATTATGATGTATCTATTAGTTTGAAACGCGCACATTTATTGCTATCAGATTTCGCATTGTATAACAGATGAATAAAGGGGGAAAGTTCTCCGAAAATTCTCTCACCCCCAATAACATAAGTAAGACATATATTCAAATGTGCTCGTAAAAGTAAAAAAAAAAACTGCGGTACATTGATCAATATACAAAACGGCGATTTGCAGCTTTCTGTGATTACTTTGTTTTGTTTTTATTTCGAAGAAGAAGAAGAAGAAGACCACCACCACCACCACCACCACCACCACCAACAACAACAACAACAACAACAACAACAACAACAACAATAACAATAATAATAATAATAATAATAATAATAATAATAATAATAATAATAATAATAATAATAATAATAATAATAATCATCATCATCATCATCATCATCCCCTCAGCTATGGATTACATCGTGGAATGGACTAGATTTCCCAGCCTTAGCCGTACAACTCTATCTAAGAAAAGAAAAGCTCCGAAATTACACTAGTTTTTCTCTGCTCATTCTGGCATTTTTTCTGGTTGTCCTGGACTTCTTGCCAGTTGACGTGTACGCTTTCATTTCAAGAGATGTGCGGTTTGAGATTATGCAGCGTTACCTCGCTATAGTTTATCGCGCAAGCACATTACAGGGGTTATTCTTTGTTTATCGAGACTGAAAAGAGTGCAGAGACAGGCACACCCACACCTCTATCTCTCTCATCAATATATATATATATATATATATATATATATATATATATATATATATATATATATATATATATATATCCCTTATGTTACAATAGAGTATTTACGTTGTGATTTATTCTGCTGCTGCTATTATTGTTTTGTATTTGGCTTCAACTCGATATTTTCTGTTGGTGTTTAGCAACCAACCCGGCTCTATTGAGTGTTCTGGACACAGCGCATTTCGACGACCAGGGTCATTTAAACAATCACCCGGCAATTTCCTCATTCTTCCTAGCTGCAAGACGCCAGAAGAGACCGGTCCATATGTGGACACACACGTACACCCTACACTTACGTGCTGTTCCCATTTTCTTTATAAGCAAATCTTACCTATTTTTGTGAAATTATTTATTATTTTCAACAAATTAACTGATTTCTAAGTGTTCGGATTGTAGTATCTTCCGGTTCGGTCATAGTAGGTCATCTTCCCATGCATTACCTCATAGGGAAGTTGTTTATTACCGATTACCTGAGGCTACCTAATCCGGGAATGCAGACGAGTCCGATATAGGCAACTTTCTCACCTACCCAGAGTGTCCCTTTTTTAAGGGGTTAGAAGCTGGTTTCCCTAATTAAAAGTTACTTGTTTCACATTCAGTCTTTGCATGGAAGAGTATTTATTTACTCCTCTCCAGGAGTTAGGCACAAGGCCAGTTTTATCTTACTCCCACAAGTAAGATGGGACCCATGGTCGGGTCGGGAAAGTGGGGTTTGAAAAGGCAGCGCCCGAGAGGTGAGCACTCTGGCCATTAAAAATTGCCTGGGTACCCCAGTCGGCATTCCCCGGTAGGAGCGCCTCAGGCAGTAAGCAATAAACTTACTCCTCCTCAAAGAGGGGAGGAAAAGCCTGGGAGGGTGGACCTCCTAGAACTGCACAGGACAGACCCATAGGACGGCGTAAATAAAGCCCCGAATGTCAAGACAATATCAGTCTATGGGGTGTAGTATCCATCGGAATAAATATAATCTAAAATATTCTAAATCCTCTTTTTTCTTTCCTTTTCCCCCGTTCACCCTCTCTCTGTATTTATTTCTCTCTATTTCTCTCCATCTCTCTTTCTCCCACTCTCTCTCTCACTCTCTCTATCTCTCCCTCTATCATTCTCTCTCTTTCTCTCTCCCTTTCTTACCAATTATGTTTCTCTTTCTATGAAACATTTCTTTAGTTTTTGCATTCTGTATTTCTTTGGGTATTTCCTTTCTGTTTTATTAATTTATTCGATGTGTCATTTGTTTCTTATTCCGTTCTTTTACTTTTTATTTCGTTCTGGATTGATTCTATTTCATTCGTTATTTATATATATTCCTTCCTTTTTGTCTAATGTTGTAGGTACTATTTACCTTTCTGTACTTCTTCTTTGTTTTGTATTTCGCTCGTCTTTCTTTCTTGTCAAAATTTAGTTCATTCTTTTTATTCGTTCTATATTTATTTATTTTGTTCTTTATTTCTTCCGATCATTTTTTTTTCTTTATTTAATTTTCATTCACTTTTTAATCAATTCGTTCATCTTTCTTTTTTCTTCCGTCGTTTTCTTCCCCTTTTTCTTTATTCTTCATGTATTTGATTATTTATTTATTTCGTTCTTTCCTTCTTTATGTTGATAATTTTACTTCACTTAATTCTTCATTTAATTAGTTCACTCTATATTTTTCTTCCGTTTGTTCATATGTTTTTATTCATTTACTTATATACTTTGTTCCTTTATCTTTGTATTTACTTTGTTCTTTGTTAAATTATATATTTCTGTTATTTTTTGTTTCTTATTTATTTATTACTTATTTTTTTTATTTCTTGCTTTCTTCCCGTCATTCTTCCTTTCCCTCCTCGCTTCTCGATTTCGTTCCAACTTCTGCTCTCGACCCATTTTCAAACATTTTCAAGCATCACCCCCACTGTTCCCATTTTCCTTGCGTTTCTTTTCCTTTGTTTCCGGTCCAAATGCTCTGCAAGTGATCCATGGATAATCCCACGGAGAAAGCAGCTGAATTACTTTAAAGCGGACGAGGAACTGAAGGAATTTGGAATAATAGCGAATGCCAAAGCATGCCACAGCCAGCAGATCTAACATGAAACAACGAAGATTTGACTTCCGAACGAACTGCTCTCTTTGAAAGTGTACAACTCGAATTAGACTCGTTGTGCATTGGAGTCGAGTAAACATTTACTTTCACGTTATTTCATGTTCGATTCCGCAGTGGGCGTCAGGTGACGGTTCAGTGCAGTTGCTGATATTGAAAAGTAAGTTTATTTCTTGGACGCGAGAGAAACAGTAATTAGTATTACTAGTAAAATCCATTGAAATTAAAAAAAAGTTAAGAAATAATAGATAAAATAGGCAGCAAACCTTTTAATTGGAATTATCAAATCCTATTTAAAGCACATAGCAGTGTTATGAAGACCTGTAAAAATCGCACCGTTTAATGACAACAAAAGTACACTACTACAGCAAACGTATCAAGTGACATTAAAAACAAATAAATATATGTTTTTACTAATATAAAACACCTCCTATCTCCGAAGAAGAATACCTTACCAGAACAGTGTAAGACCTAACTAAAAAAAAACAATAAAATATAATTAATAAAAATATATGCATTTTATGCATATCTTATAACAGGTTTTTGCTCATTTTCATGATTTCAAATTTAAAAGATGCTTGAAGAGACCTTTTATTTTCTAACTAATATACATATACATATATATATATATATATATATATATATATATATATATATATATAATTATTATTATTTCATGTATCCACAGAAAATGTTATTATGAGATATAATCTTTTACGTGTCGATTTTAAGTATTTACTTCAACTATGCTCAATACGTGAATGAAGTAAGGTAGTAAGTTATGCAAATATATTTATGGCGTTTAAGCTACACAGAGGCTTCTGTGTTTCATCCCCGTACGGAATCGTCAAGCTGTATGTATATATATATATATATATATATATATATATATATATATGTGTGTGTACATATGTATATAAATATATATATGTATATATATATATATATATGTGTGTGTGTACATATGTATATACATATATATATATATGTATATATATATATATATATGTGTGTGTGTACATATGTATATACATATATATATATGTATATATATATATATATATATATATATATATATATATATATAAATATATATATGTATATATATATGTATATACATATATATATATGTACATATGTATATACATATATATATATATATGTACATATGTATATACATATATATATATATGTACATATGTATATACATATATATATATGTACATATGTATATACATATATATATATATATGTACATATGTATATACATATATATATATATATGTACATATGTATATACATATATATATATATATGTACATATGTATATACATATATATATATATGTACATATGTATATACATATATATATATATGTACATATGTATATACATATATATATATATATGTACATATGTATATACATATATATATATATATATATATATGGGTGTGTATATACATATATATATATATACTTGTGGTCAGTTACATCATCAGATGGAGTATTATTGACACATCAGGGAAGGTGTCGCCTAGAGCACTCGTTTCTTCTTTGATAGAGTAACAATCTGCTACGAAATATAGTAGGGACTTTCTCATCGTTTCTCTACAGCCTTTTTCTCCGAGAAAATATCTTGTTAGTTCTTTTTTTCTACGCTTCCATATTTTCATGGTATGTGCACGACTGAGCCCTAATCTCTGGTCCACAACGTAAAACATTTACAGAAAACCATCGTTTTACTCCAACAACTGTAAAATATATTCCTTTCTTCTTAAGAGTGCCTGTAGCAAAACGGGACTTCTATGAGCAGAGCTTATTTAGTAGAACTGCCTGCCCGTTGAATGCAATACCACAGGGCTGCTTCCCAGCTGACTGCAACATGGTTGCTTTCAAGTCCAATTTTTGAAAATTCTTGTTTAACTATCGTCTTAAGTAATATAATTCTGCCGAGATCCAATCCATGGTCAACAATCATCATGGTATTAGTCTTACCATCAACCTCTCACAAACGATTGTCCTCGAGTGAACTTTTGGCCTTGATGAGCAGTTACTTTTTTGTAAAAAAAAACCCTAAAACGTTAAAAACTAAAAAGAAAATCGATGAAAACACATCAACACTAACTCTGCCTGATGAAGAAAGGGTCTCGCGAAAACATGGAACAGAAGTTATAGACACTAATTTGACAAAAAATATCAAATAGGCTGCCCGGAAAATTACTAAAAATAAAACCATGATACAATAAAGTAATCGATGATATTTTAGAATATTTGCGTTAATCTACCGATTCAGCCTAAATTTACATATGATATAAACGATATAATAACATGCATTTTCAAATGAAGATGGGCGAAAACAATCCACGCAAGAAATAAGAACGAAACATAAAGAAGTTGAGACCAATTTTTAAACAAAGGCAACGTCATTATTTCCTGTGTTTTAAAAATAACAGCAATAATTTACTGATTTTCATATTTGATTGAAAAAGTCGGCACAAGCTGTAAACAATTTCTAATTTCGTAATGGAAATATATATATACATATATATATATATATATATATATATATATTAATTAATATTTATTAATTAATTTTTACGCACAGGAAATATTTATATATATATATATATATATATATATATATATATATATATATATATATAGATAGATATACAATAATTCAACAAAAAGAATAAAGTCTAATGAAATCGGAGGGATTTAATAAACAAAATGAAAAAAAGTTGCTGCCGTCTGTAATTGACTTTAAAAATAACACACATACACACCTATATACATACATATATGTGTATGTGTATGTGTGTGAGTGTGAGTATGTGTTATTACATACCCTTTCACTCTTTGTATTGATCATGATTGAATTCAATGATAATACATATCAACTACCTGTTGTACTATAGATCTGCCGTTGATAGATTGATAAATACGTAGAGACTAGCTGACTTTGCCGGCTCGCTATTTGAACATTAAAAGTTTAACCTTTCATAAGTTTGTTGAAAAAAAAGGGAACATATGTCGCATAATTCATATAAGTAAAAAAAATATTAGGATTTTACTAAGTTCCATACAAATGTATGTATCATTCGAATAAAACAGTAAAGGTTAATAGAAAGCAATCAATTCGCCCAAGGGATCGAACTCTTATGCCTTAGCTTAGTAAATTAGGACAAATAAAGTATACATGAATAACACCAACAATCGATTTATTACAAACTTTTCAAAAGATATTTTTATAAATTAGGCATACATATATTTATGATTAGACTTGTACTTCCTATTATATCACAGTGTTGGTTTGGTTTGGTTCTTTTGTTTTACGCCATATCAACCCTTTTCGTGTTATTTAATGCTGAATCCGGTAATTTCGATAACAGTGTTATGCTTCAAGTTCTTTATATGTTTAAGTATTTATTCCTGATGTTTGGTTTGATTTTTTGTCGAGGAAAAATCTTGATTTTGGCTTCACAGAAATGTGGAGTTTGGCAAAGGAAAAGAAAAATAACAATAACATTAATGTTTGGTGTGTATTTAGTCAGGAAGCCGGTATCTTTAGAATGCCTAATTTGGTAGCACCAGCTAAGAGTATTCCAAAATGGCATGTGAGGTAATTGATTCAAATAACAGTGAACCGTTTGGATTGTAATATAGGTTTTTGTCCGATATACAAATCGATATATTAGCAGTTAGATACTCCTCGTGCGATAAAATTATCGCAATAGGCACGAGCATTTTTTAATATGTTAAAAAAAATTACATTTATTTTTCAAATTAGATGAAACATAATCGTTACTTAGATACGTTGATGAAAATGTAATTAATAAATTAATCATTTGCCCGTTTTTACCTATATCATTGCCGATTTCCTTCGGTCAGCTGTCTTTTACAAACGTTTTTTTAAATGAAAGTTTATGTATTCTATATTTGGTAACCAGGCTGTGTCGTGTAAGTCTGCTAATTTCAGTCTAATTCCTTTTCAGTAACTGACGATTTCTATTTGAAAATGTGGTGAAGCAGAAATTCTACAAGGACAGGGATTTATCTCGGTTGATTTCAGCTGGATTCCCCTGTAATCCGCGTCTTTCTAGTGAAGTTGCCGCCGTTCTGTATTTAGGGTGGAAAGGGTTCTTTTAAATTATCAACGTCTGTTATCTTTGTTTTCGGGAGAGACAAAATCAGTTTGTAGGGAACCTAACTTATGAATCTCCCCAAGCTATAATGCTTTAGGAATTTCAACAATTTGCTATTAACAATATAATTTGGTTCTCGCCTGTTTCACCAACTAAAGAAATATAGCAAAAACAAAAGACACACATTGGTGTCTATGTAAATCTGTATCCTTTGCAGTTTATATAAATATTGCGTTTAAAGTAATGTTTGCCAAAAACAAAATGACTTAATCCGTATAAATTGTGATTATCAGCTAAAAATACTTTTAAAATACGTAAGCTGCGTCTAACAACAATAATGATCTGGAAAATAAAGAAGAGCCGTCTGTGAATCACGCACACACACACACATATATATATATATATATATATATATATATATATATATATATATATATATAGGGTGGGCAAAAATAAGGGTCCTATTTTTAAAAATTCATAACTTTTTTATTTATTGATTTTTTTTTTTTTTTTTTAGAATAAGTAAAGGACCCCTTCCGAAGCAAGCATGTGCCGTATTAGCCCTAAGGAACGTACCCTCATTTAGAAAACATTATTTTTGCTTAAAAAACTCAAAACAGTGTAAAAAACAATACTTTAGTTTTTGTAAGTTTTAAGAAGTGTTTTTCGGCTAAAATTTGTTTTGTTTATTTCAAAAAATCTCGGAAGGGTCAGTCTACACACACATAAAGTTTGGTGAGTTTAACTTTTATTTTGTGGAAGTTATTGAAATTCAAGTTATTCAAATTTAAAGATAGGACCCTTATTTTGGCCCACCTTGTATATATACGAATAGAGAGTAGGAAGCGGACTTTCGGAAGTCTCGTAACACTCGTTTCCCTTTAGACCTCACATTCCATGAGCGATGGTTCTGACAAAGGACACAAATATTGCTGTTTTCTGGGTCGGAATCTATCCATCTAACACTTATCGTTGGCAAGTTTTAACCTTTAAGTAGTATTTTTTATCTCCTTACGTCAAGTGGTTTCATACCTTGTCTGGAGCGATTTCGATAAAATAAATTTATATAATTGTGTTTCATTTTACTTCAGAGTAAAGTCTCAGAAATCAAGAGGCCACTTCTTGTGGCTAACCCTTGATCTTTATATAATAGTACATAAATATATGAGTTTTCAACTGAAGTGTCCCTTTGCCTCTCAAGAGTTGAGTTAGTAAAGAAGTTAACACTATAAAATTACCTCGCCGCAGTTTACCAGGTAGCTATGTTATTGTATATATATATCTTATGATCCTTTAATCTTACCGCATTCCAGGATAAGTATTTGTTTGGTCCGGTGGAGTATGCAGCTAGCGTTTTAACTAGATGCAAAAATCACCATCGGAAGGTTCGCCATTCTTCGTATAAGCCAGTGTATATCCATAATGAAGTTATCTTATTGAGGCCTTGAATACTATGTTAGTTTGTACAATTTGGTCAGGGTTTAATTGTAGGGTGAAGTATCTTCATGTCAGGTTTTCCTGACAACCCCTTGTATAAAATAAAGAAGACACTTGTCGAGTAGGTAATGTGTGTGTAAAATACAGAAACAGCTATATTTGTATTTCCAGCTCATCGGCGTGCTTAGACACGACCAACGTACATGTAAAGAATATGGATGACGTAAGGCGACGAAACAAGTGTCCGTCGATAAGTATATTATTTAAATGTGTATCGCTCTCAATACAAGGGCATCACATTGGTAAAAAATAGCCGTATTCTTACCTAGCATTAAAGTGAAATGCTTTTTCGATTCTGTCCGAACATCACAAATAAACTGAACAAATATACAACTAATTAAAAGACGATATACTCCTACAACTAGCGGGCCTTGGCCTTGTGGTAGAGCATATCTTGATCCCAGAGCAACACAAATGAAGTTAAATAAATAACAGTATATCTCTATATCCCTTAACAGTATGAGTGCATTAGAGGCGAAATAATGGTTATCACGTAACACAGTAATAGGCTTCTGCAAAACGAGTTCTCTTAGGTTATCAATAACGTCGATTTTAAGCAAAGGATAAGTCAATAATTATAAGTCAATTATCCTATTACAAACGGGTATTTTATAAGTTAATATAGCAATGAAGGCTGTTGGTATAAAATGATATTAAAAAATCTCAAATTGAAATCGTAAAAAAGATCGCATATTTTAAGAGATTTAAATACTAGCTAATTTTATTTATTCGCTACTTTAATGTATTATCTCTTGGTTCAGCTTATCAGCTAGTTTCGAGAATGGCGTAAATACAACCTATTTTACCCTTGATGTAAAAAACAAAAAAGTGTAATGTAATTTCAGCGAAGTAAAACATATATATGTTAGGTTTCTTTGAAATAAAATATAAGGCAATATCGAATTATCTCGTTTAGCTGCCCCTATTCCGAATTTGTGGCCGTACGCCGCCATAACTGAACTGGTTCTTTTGGACAAAACAGCCATAAGCAACTTTTTTTAATTGAATTTAGAACGTTCCAAACCGATAAAATTGCTAACTACAAATAATAAAATTTAAAAAAGCAGTTTTTTTTATCTAGATTATTTGATTGTTTTCAGTAATAAAGTACAAATCACATTTTTACTTTATATTTAAGTTTCATTTTAAAATGATTACAGCAAAATTTAATACATTTTAATAAACTTAAACCTAAAAAGATTTCATGTTACTTTAAAAAAAAAAAAAATTATGACCGTTTAGTTCAGGATACGAAGTCTATAAATGGCGGTTTGCTGTTGCGCATTCGGAATTCGGAATAGTAAGATACTTCAATATCGCCAAATATACACATTGTATTAATATTAATTTATTAATAAATACTGAACATTCCATTAACATCGGAGAATTCAGATTTTAGTTTGCTTTTTTTTTCAAGCCGAGGTATCCATTTATTTGTAATTAAACTGAGGTACACTACCATTGCTTGTTGCTAACAATATAGAAAACAATCAAAAAGATTTGGTTGTATCTACGGCTATATACCAAACGAAATGTAACCAACCATCGTTTGTACTTTCTCAAGTAATAAACATACTCTCTCCTTCATCTTGATCGAAATTATTTTTAGCATGGGCTTGTCAGAAATATGTTCATGATTATAAGTATTGTTTGACGTTAGAAAGGTTGCTTAATAACCGATTTATGCTGGAAACATTGACAAATAAAACCATTCAATGCTTTGTCTAGTAAATATAAAAAAAAACAGCGTGAAAATACTGCGATGCGTTCTACATAATATTGTTTAAATAATGTGTCAGTTGGAATACTCTTAAGAAAAAAATCACATTCTTCTGTTAAAATTATCATTGTAAGCTTAATATTTAATTAACATCCATATGTCTATTTAAAATTGTAAATATTTAATTATAAAAATTATACATATTCTGTCTTACTGCGTCAGCTAAATATTAAATTAAAAAAAAAAGCGAATCTCACTTTTCGAAATGTATATTATTATGTGTATTGTTTTAGAAGGTACGATCAAATCTGAAGAATGCATTTTAAAATGAGTACAGTCGTATTTACCAAATTAATCACAATTCTTGCTGATCAGACAATTTCTCTTTTAATGT
Organism: Sepiola atlantica; assembly: GCA_963556195.1. Classification (NCBI taxonomy): domain Eukaryota; kingdom Metazoa; phylum Mollusca; class Cephalopoda; order Sepiida; family Sepiolidae; genus Sepiola; species Sepiola atlantica. Next base: position 70,127,823 of record OY744517.1, read on the forward strand.
GTGACAGGTGATGACTTTCAGACGAAAGAATAGGAAGTGCCACTTTCTTTACTTATATTCATCTCACACTGCCACGTAAAAGACTACTGAACAGCAGGGGTAAGCTTTATAAGAACATCTTAAGTAGGGAGTTGTAGCACGATACTTGTTAACATTACACTGACATTTCTGCATGGTTGGTACAGTCGGGGAAACTAAGAGTGACCTTCAAAGGCAAGCTATTAGAATAAAAGGCTTTCCAGCATTTGTAGATCTCTACAGTGAAAGGAATCTTAATAATTGACAGATTGCTCAAGGGCATTTACGTTGAAGGGTAAACATGCAGCAAGTTCCTCGGAGCACATTCCATTGTAGTACTTATAAAACAAGCACAGATGCAACATGAGGGCGTTGAGACAAGGGCTACAGATTGTGAGTGAGAGTTTTCGTTTAGTTTAGTTTTGTTTTAGGCATAAAAGGTAGAGAGGGGGTAGAGAGAGGGATTTATCTTTTGAAATAGTTGTAGGTAGACGAGTTTTTGTTCTGAATATTTTACGGGGGGGGGGGAGGTCATAGATTGGAGCTCAGTCGAGCCCCTGCTATGAAAATAAAGATAAAGTAGAGAAAGACTAGTAACGTCTCTGTGAAAAAAGGGTAGCAGGTGGGATAAATTCCCCAAACAAAACAGATTTGCAGCAGTTCCTGTACGAAGATTACAATCACGATAGAATACAACTAAACCTTATGACAAGAATCTATTTGAATTTTATATTCATTTTGATTCTTGAAAATGTCTGAAATTAAAGGCTTAAGCTTCAGGGGTCTTAAATTAAGATGAAATAAAGGGAATCTCGCTTAAACGACGTCTGATGATTTTAAATCAAATTTTATTTAAATCTTAAATATTTTACTTTTCAAATGGGAAGTTGTGCTTGTATTATGTCTCATGAAATTCATTTAAAATACAATAAACATTTTTTTTAACATTTACTAATTGATTGTTCAAACATATTTTTTGTGTAAATTTCACAAAGGTGTTCAACTTCGTCTTCGCATATAACTAAATATATCCCACATTACCTACTCTTACGCATAGCAGATATATTAGAAAAAACAAATATTGGTAAATTTGTTTAAGAGATAGACAGACAGATAGATGATTTCCGTTAACATTATAGCTGGCAAACAATATTTTTGTAAAATGGAAATACGTAATCAGACAATGACTTCAAAAGGGTTCATATGTCGTCAAACAAAACCAACGATTACTCTAGCCGAATGGCGTTGCTAAAAACCTGTACCGTTATAAGATTTTTGTTCGGGGACTTAAATGGGTTGATAAGCATGTCGAGTTTTGGTGTTATTGTATCCAGGGTTTAAACAAGGGGCGGTCGCTTCATGCATTCATTGTGACTAAACTAAATAAAACGTGATACAAGTAAATAATCTGACCCGTACGATCACCTATTGGATTAAAGTTAAATTGTTTGCATCATAAAAATGGGAGTTTGAAAAGCGGGTTAAATATAGAAATTTTGCCACTTTCTGCTCGTTATACATCTGTTAAACAACGGAAAAAAATAGTATTGCTTGTAGGGATATTACCTTTTTTTTAATAGAATATTCCAGTATTTTTTCTTTTATTCCACTTGACACAGAGATAAAGAAACACATAGGACTTCCGAATATACATGCAGAGAGGTTGAAAGTGATAGAATAAGAAATCACTGAGGTTATTTGAACATTCCAGCTAATGAGAATAACTACACTGAAATTGTTTTAAACAAAATCTGATGACTATTTTAGCAGGTCTTCGTGTGATTAGAATATATAGGAAAAGAAACCTTACGAAAACAAGCGTTTCTCATCTTACATTTAGTATAATAAATAAATTGAATTCAGGCATATCAGAATCTAATAGACAGTGTAATTTACTTCCTGCAGCAACACAGAAGAAAAATAAATTGGTCGTCCAACAGGGTGTCAGCAGAAGTGCGAGATTCCAGCTTCGAATAACTTCAATATCTATTTCATATAAATTCTTAGATTTAATATTTTACCTCGATTAGATGTTTATATTATTTAACAGTTTCAAATGCCACTATTTTTAACCTTATGCAATCTTAATCACATTTTGTAACCGTTTGGAAAGTTAATTATCGTATTATTAAAATTCCGATTTTATTTCCACAAAGGTCGCACCATACAAGCAAGTAAATATCTTTAACAAACTATCGTCTTCAGCGTATTTATTCCATTAAATTTAAAACTATAGACAGTTAGCACAATTATTGGTAGGCTAAATCTAAAGCCGTATGTAATACAACAGTCGTAAAAAGTAAATTTCAAGGGGAGGGGTGCAAAGTAAGAGATTATATATTTTTTAAAAAGTATTAATATATTAGTAAATATTCCTAAGTTTTAATAGTTAAATTAGAGTGATGATTCCATGTATCAAAGTTGTGTAAATAATTTAACATTTTATGCATAAGTTTTAGTTAGTCCAATATTGAGTGAACATCCAGAATAGTGAAAAGTAAAGAATGGGGTTCTAAATATCGTTATTTAGACACCCATACATGTGTTATTGTTAACCATTCTGTATATTTACTATATTTTGATATATTCAATAATAATGCCTGCAAAGACAATTCATAGGAAATTGTAATACATTAATAAATAAACCATTATATTTTTTAATAGATTCAGTTCATTGAATCATGACTTCTCCGCTACAGGGGATGAACTTTTCTCTTTTAAAAAGGCTACGGTTGCATTCCAACCTTGAAAATATAGGAAGTTTGTGTCATCGTCTTCCAAATTAATATTCCTGCTGCCAACATGGCGACAGAATATAGGCACCGTTCTATCGAAGTCAGAGTTGGACAATGCGTTTGTCGAATGCCGTTTTGCTTCAAACACGGAACCAAAATACATGTGCAAGCTGTTTACGCGAGCCCGGCGATGGCTGGAAAACTGATCTAGGAGACGCAGCATTTTTCCATCGATTAATTCTGACAAATCGGTTCTTTTAAGGATTCCATCTTTGGGCATCATTCTTAGAAACATGGAACATTCTTTAGTTTCGCTTCCAAATTCTGGGAAGAACGTCATGCGATCTGCCTTGCTCAGCAGATCGCCAGCAAATATTTTATTTACTAATTCTTCCCGCAAAATTGTTCCATCGTCGTCGCAAGAAATATCGACGGCAGCCATTAGATTCTTGCAGGAATTACGTAAATTTGTGAATCTATACGTTAGACGTTTCTTCTGTTGCTGTCGTAACTTGTGTTGTAGACCAATTGTTGTCTCGGGGATTTTAATTAATCCCTTGGCATTCGTCAACCGTTCTTTTAATTCTTTGTAAATAACTTCCTGGTTGCTCTCGATTGGGAAGAAACCGATGGTACGCTCATTTCTTGGGCTAAACACGGATTCTTTGGAGAGAAAGTGAGACGGATCTTTCAATTCATTCAAGAGATAAGCAGAAGAATCCATAGATAGAAACGAACCATCATAACAATGGATTGGATATGTGCACAGTAGGCTACCGTTAATAAAACGGTATTTCTCGGTACTAGGACCATATCTAATTGGGGTGAATATTCCAGGGATTGAGAGGGAAGTGAATATAGCAGTCGTGATCGGCAAGTCGGGAGTCGTTTTAGGATGAAAGTGTTCGAGACAGTACTTGTCGACGTTAGCCGCTACGATGCACAGCTCTTTTCCGGTCTGTTCATAAAGCTGCAGGAATGTTATAGTAGGCTGACCTAATTTCAACGTCAGAAGATCATTGAACGATTCCTGGAATTTAAACCCGGAATTCCATCCGTATTTATCGATCAGATTCTCTAGTACTTCGTCAAATCCGTCCTCATCATCGTCAATCAGATCGAATATTGTCTGATCGAGAGTGTCTTGAATCTCATTGGAATCAAAGCCCACAGCGAGGAGAGCAGCGATAATAGCGCCAGTACCGACACCAGCGAAACGTTTTATCCCCTTCACGATGCCAACCTTTTCAAGAACACGAACAGCGCCGGCATAAGCATAACTTAGAGATCCACCACTTGCGAACACCAGATTTTCGATATTGTACGTTCTGGATACGAGTTCGCCGATTGGAAGGGTACCTGGAATTATATCGACGTCAGAAGGATGTCGGACGTGTGATTTTGACAAGCCCTTCCCCATTCTTATTTAATAAAGGAAGCAAGTCTTATAACTCTCCACTGGATATGTACTTGCTACAGTATACTGTGAACCCGTAGATGGCACTCTCATAAGCTATCTACTTTTATAGCGTAGATGAATTAATCTAAAAGCTAAAAATAGGGATGATATAAAATGTACTTCGCCATGGTGGATCGTTCTATTGTGTGTACTTCCCTTTTAACAACATAAACTGGTAAAAGTCTAGAATAGTCAGGAATTTGTTAACCAAAAAATTAAATTAAAAAAAATGAAAGAACTACTGTAAATACAGTAGAATTTAATTGTTACCGACCTGTATACTTTTAACGTTTTCAAACTGCTTGTAAGATATTTATTTCAGAATTTTTTTTCGATGTTCGTGCGCCTTATGAACACGTGAAAATCAAAATGGCGACTGAGTAGAGTTCAAAAAAATAATTACCTTACCACTAAGTCTGAGTGGCAAGTCATCCCCAAACAAAAACTTCGTAAAACCACACATAATCGCCTATGTTTATCAAAGTTACACGATAACCATGACGCCATTTATTTTTTGGTTTGCCTTATCGACACATGAATATCGAAATTAAATGGTCAAATAAAAAGTCTTACAGTTTCTACACGTTAAAAGTATGCCGATTTTTTAATTATTTTATTATATTGCGTTTGTTATATGTTATTTATTGTTTTAACATTTTGTTTCCATGTTCTCCACTGTTAACAATCTTTACGTTACCTAATAAATTATTCCATGGGTTTCTTTTTGAATCTGTTCAATTCTTCTTGGATTAAGCGTATTTCATGTTTCTTGTCTTATTCTTCATTTAGATGGAGAATAGACTATAAAATCAAAGCAAAACAGATTTCGCTAAAATCATATTTGTGGACATTCTTTTACTTTTTACTAAAGATCCACAACTTTTCAAGGAAGGCCAACAACTACTCGGGGATAAATGTTAAGAAAGGTGGTTGGATTGTCAGTTGCATGGTGAATAAGGAGGATTGAAAATAATGAATAGATTGAATACAATTTGATTACTTATGAGGACTTTTTATGACAAGTATTTGTTGACATACGATTTGAATAAAACCATGTTGCAGTCTGTGGGGAATCAGTCTCGTGGTAATGTTTTCTTCGAATAAGAAAATTCGTGGAAAGAATCTCTCTTCGTGGAAATTTTGTTTGATTCTAGGCGCACGAAGAGAGAAAACTATGTTGTAGTCTGCGGGGGATCAGTCTCGTGGTAATGTTTTCTTCGGATGGGAAATTCCTGGAAATAATCTATCTTCATGGAGATTCTGTTTGATTCTAAGTGGTAATAAGACAAATAGATTAAAGCTCAGTCGAGTATCTTTAATGGAAATATAGATAGAGTAGAGAAAGACTAACAACGTTCCTTCCTGTAAGAAAAAGGCTGTAGAGAAGAGAAGCGATCGTACTCACTTAATTATGAAGTCGATTTTGAACTCTTTTAATGCAACAAAAGGTGCTCGTAACTGTGTATCCCTCGGATGTGGCAACAGAACTCCGTCCTAGGACGTAGCTTATTCTTATATTGGTAGAGCATTTTAGGGTTCATAAATTAATTAGGTCGACACCTAAAACCAATAATCGGTGACTATTTTTAATATTGTTCTATGCGTAAGAAAGTAAGATTGTAACTATACCAGAATGTTAAGAGCGGTCCTGTTTGTCACTTGGATTAAAATGATAATAAATAAAGATCTCTCTAAGGAAATGAGCATAATAGCAGCAGTGCTCAAAGCCAGAATGTAAATATTTATTGGGTATATGTAGAGGAGGGATAAAAAGTAGGTATGACAACTACTGACGTGGGAACTAAAACGGGGAAAAGAGAAAAGCTTGCATTTATATATGTGGACCAGTTTACACAGGTTTGTCGATGAAAAAAGTAATGAAGACCGTGAAATGATATCCGAGCCATCTTGAAAATAACCATGTGCATTTCTTTTGTTGGTGCTATTCTACATATTAAATTCAGCAACCTTAAAATGAAAGGTTAATATTCATTTTAGTAAAAAAATTAAGTAAAAGATTAATAGGGTGTATTTTTTTATATTGTAATTATAATCTCTTACACAGTCTCAATTGGTACTGGTGGCCGTTTTGTTGTGCACCAGGCAACGTAATAATACTTCTGTTATTTATTGGCGAAAAGCCATGAATTAAGGTTAATGATGTGTCAGCAATATTTTTATGAAAGGGTGTTTCATAAATGGTTTTAAAGTAATTGTAAGTATGAAAACTTATTAAATCTCCCATTTTCTCTCTCTTTCTCTCTCTCTCTATATATATATCTATCTATCTATCTCTCTCTCTCTCTCTCTCTTGCACGAGCGTTTATGTATCAAAGTGTATTGTATGCTTTCAAGGGTGTAAATGTTAAACACCTTAATGCAATAAAATTCGATTATTTTTTCGAGGAAACTAATGCGCCCACAACAACAAATAGAACAATATAATCTTATATGTTGCCTTTGTGCGACTATTAATAAAATAACCACACATATAAATGTCAGTATTTGTGTTTGTTAAAATAATTCATGATATTAGAATAAAGCAATCGTTTTCAATGTTTCAGATTTGTTTATGAAACATTTGCAGCATATAACGTAATATCTTTAAGAAATGTAAGTCAGCTTCGATCACAGATTTACAGACACATTATAAGATATCAAATCTTGCTTTTTGATTACAAGAACATACGCGAACCTACTTAGAAATGTATTCCCAAACAACCAACATTTTACCAATAAAAATATTAGATGATCATTTTTATAACATACGTTCGTAATTTGAATATATTAATACATAACTGTGATTAATCTTGATTACGCACATACATTGCTATTTATGTATGTTTTAATTGATTTTTTAATTTGTAAATCCACATACGCATTACTATTGGACGCTCTAATTTTTTGTTTGTCAATATCTTAGAGTTTCGTTCTTAAACTAGAAGAATACGTCACCTATTGAAGTTTGATTATTTGTTTGGATCAGTAAAAAGTAAATTTACAAAGCCAGTTAAATCATTAGAAATACTATGACAACATCTCAAATTCGTCTCGCTGTGCTTGGTGTATCACCCTTCTCTCTCTCTCTAGCTTTTTCTCTCTCTCTCTCTCTTTCTATCTTTATCTGTTTCTCACTTAGCTTCTTGTGCTACAGGTGTAATCGCATTACTACGTATAGTAGTACTTTCTATTGTTTAAATTAATATATATATATATATATATATATATATATATATATATATATATATATAAATCTGCCCTTTTGGATAAAACCGCGGTACATTGCTGAATTATGTAATATACAGTATCTAAATAAATTATATTAGCTCTCTTATATGATCGAGCACTTTATTTGATTTCCTTTCATATACAACCTGACACACACACTATATATATATATATATATATATATATATATATATATATATATATATATATATCAGGTCTTATAAAGATATATATTTAAGAACATACTGATTATAATATCCGAAAATGTTTAAATTAGCAAGCTAAAATAAGTTGTATTACACGCTTCAGATTATATATAATTTACAATTGCATTCCAATGACCGTAAACAAAACAAATACAAAGCCGTTATTTTCATTTATTTTTACAATTTCTTCCTTTTCACATTTCGTTAAATACCTGCACTTCTCTCTCACAAACAAAACGATTTTTATTCATTCTTTATAAATGTAATACATTTATATGCCTTACACACGTTTCACGGCAAAGTCAAGATAAATATATATTATTTAGTAAACATTGCTGATGATCGGAGCAATAATTCACTTAATTGTAATAGGTAATCATATTATTTATGAGACAGAAAAAAGGAAGATGGGAAAAGTTTAAGAAGTCTTTAGAGAAAATAAAGACATGCCGAAATACATGAAAAAAGTCACATGTAGAATGGTGAGAAGCATCAAGCCCCCTAAAAAACCTGCTGCCGAAATTTAAACTACTCTTTAAACGAAGGGAGAGCACCGACCAAACCTCACCTGAAAGGGTGCGTAGAGTATTGGATGCTAGAGGTGACGTTCTGCTATCCAACTCCCACAGAGTGTTAATAGTCGTTTTCAGCGAGAATTATATGGTAAGCGGTTGTCACGATGAATCAAAATCATTCGCAATAGTTATAAAAAGAAGTTTAGAACAGTTGACATTTTTGGAGAGATATAGTTACTCAGTTTCACGGGGAAACCAACGGTTATTGTCGCTGAGAAATCACTGATCATGACTTATGTGAGTACCCCTAGTGAGTAAATAATAAGAAGAAAAATAAAAAGAAAAATAAGAAAAATAAGAAAAATAAGAATAATATATATATATTCCATGATAAATGCAAGTATGCATGAGTGAATGCTGAAGAAAAATTCCTGCTGTGCTCGCATACCGTTAATGACAATAAAAGTGTAAACATTTGGGAATTTCCTTGCTTTTGTACATTTAGTGTATATTAATTTTTATTTAACCATATAAAGGGCATATGATTTCAATATATTGCCATTTATCATGGAATGTCACTACTTTTGTAAAGGCTAGTGGTCATTTTTAAGGTTTTTTTTTTAATTTTCTGGAAAACTAAGGTATATAGTGAACTGAAATTAAAATGCCATCAACTAGACCCTAGAACCTCTATGTCTGCCAAAGTTCAGCTGAATCAATCAAATAGTTGATGAGATACAGTGTGGCACATACGTACGTACGTACGTACATACACACAGATAACATGATTTCAGGATTGAACTGTCTGAATCTCTGGGTTGCCTTGACTAATGATGCTGAAATACTACACCCTCATAGAACCTATCAAATACAAATTTTGTGCAAAGGTTTCATTAATTTGGTTTATTGGTTTTTGAGTTATGATTGATCAAAGAAATGAGATTTCCAGCATAGGCCATTTTTGAAGTCTATTAAGGGATAGAGCGCTATCGCGCCTCCCTTGATATATATATATATATATATATATATATATATATATATATATATATATATATATATATTACTATTCGTACATGCCTACCAGGAGTTCCTACACGAGTCATTATATGTGATCGTTTACTGGCAACATTTGCAGTAATCCCCGTTTATTTGAATTACCGTGGCAAATCATTTTGCGTTAAACGTACAGCCAGTTTACCATTAATGTTTCACTGATAACGGCCAATGTTTATCTCTGGAATTTAAGTGGCAATAATCCCCTCGGGATTCCAGTACATTTTGTGCTTTTCAATTTGATTTTGAAATGTTACTTTTCTTTCATTGTCCGTGTCTCTTCACGACCATTGTCTTCGTTTGTTTGTTTTTTGCTTCGTGTCTCATAATTATCTAGTTTTTTTTTTACATATGTATGCTTGCTGTTACAGTTCCCATGATCTTGTGTACTAACCTTTCTATAATATTAAGCCAATACTCACCCTCATCGATCTTGCTATTCTCCTGTACTTTTCACGATAGTTCTTTGTGGTACCCGGTGAGGCTTTTGCCACCACGTGCATGTATCTATGTCTGTGAATATGTGGGTGTTGGGTTCAGTTTATTCGTGGCGTGCGTGTGTTGAGGGGTTCTGTTTATTTGATTTCTGAAGTTCTTACTTCTCTCAAGCTCGTGTAACCTTCTTTCGATATGTCTTTTTTTTTCTATTAAAACATATATGGGGCAGGTTTTTGCATTCAATGATTTTTCTTAGGATTTCAGCTTTTTTCATCTTTGCCATTCATTGTAGTAGTAGTTGTAGTAGTATTAATATTAGTATTCGTAGTAGTAGAAGAAGGAGGGTGAACATAATGCGTATTTATTAATTTTCAATAAAAAATAGTTGACATTATTTCTTTTCTTTGAGATCATATACTCTTGTAAAATAATGTAGTAAATGGAGTAAAACAGGTTAGATTTACTTACTTTAGCAGAAACGACCACAGGGCGTAAACTCTAATGATGTAAGAATGTTGTAAGACATTTAAAACTCTCGCTTTTGATTTGTATCCTGGTCAACATGTCTATTATGAAGAGACGGAAGGGGATAAGTTATTTAGGCAAACCGTAACAATAAAACATTGATTTTTATATAAAAATGCTTGTAAGTAAGTATCATTGGAGTCATGGAGTTATTGATTCCTTTCGTTGTGCAACATCAGAGTGATGCAGCTGTGATTGATTAAATGTCCCAACGGCATCAGCTTATTAAGCATTATTTACATCTGCGTCGCGCTAGTAGCCCATGGTTTACAAATATTTACATACGTAATACGTATTGTCAATAAAACGTGCGCACATGTGAAACGGGTCATCTTTTCTTTCTCGTATTGTTATATACTGCATGTCAAGTATTTTAACAAGTTTCAAATGATTACGATTTTCCGTTGGTTGCATTTATACTGATTTACAGGCGTGCTCTCTGGCGAGGTTAAACAGGTAAAACAGTGAAAACTTAGGAATGGAAGAAAGAAAAGGGACACCGATTACAGAATGGTGTAATCAGGGTAGAGAGAAACGATTGCGGTCAGCAGTCGATGACTGGAAGCGAGTTTAACACAAGTATGAAGGTGGACCTTGAAACCAGAATTTTGTCACTAGCTATGTAAACTCTATATATGACACGAATCATAGCCAACTGCTCAGTGACAAATCAACTTACAGTGAGTTTTATTCATTTTGAAGTATGATTGAGTTTTATTTAATTATAAAACGTAACCTGCAAATGAGTTTTATATTTCTGTTTCTCAAGCAGTGCAGCCCACGCTGTTTCCATAACGTGTCAACTAAGATATAAAACGACAGTGTTATTTCCTAGTTTAGTCACCGAAATTATTATTAGTTGTTTACATTTGCTAATATTATCGCAAAACATGTGTGTCTGTTAGCAATCAGTAATTGATATATTTATGTATTCTGTAAGTAGAAAAAACAATTAAACTCAAACAATATTAACGAACAACTAATTAAAGCATTATGCACGCTGTTGAAGAACAGAACGGCAACGCTTCCTTACTAAACGATTTAAAGTTCTATTTTACCTGAAATAACTCTCTAAATCAATCGAGAAAATAAGTTATGGACGAGAGGTTTCATTTCCCATCGCCATACAATAAAACTTTAATTGTTGATGGTGAATATTTAATAACATTTCAGTTTGTGAAATGTCATATCAACGAGGGTGGCGCCCAGTTTAACGTTAACTATGCGTGCGATTTGAACGCTTGCTTACGATCGGACAGCAGTTTGACCCCCATCAATTTGTCCGCTACTGTCTAGGTGATATAGTAACGGCGATCAGAAACAGAGATGTGGGTGTAATGTGTTGCGATTAGCGACAGCCATATACATTATATAACAGTATATTCCATAGTTAGGCAGTGAATTTTCTTGGCTTTGTTACGTTTAGTTAACGAAAAATTAACAATTCTTTCCTTTATATTAAATTCCAAAACAAGAAAATGTTGTAAATGATTTATTATAAACTATTTAGCAAATAAGAATTGACTTTGTCCCGATTTCATTATAGAGGAGCCTAGCTAGGAAAATGCCCCACCAGAAAAAATGCGGATTTAGTAAAAAAAATCACGTTTAATTACTTACTCAACACAATCCCTCCCTTTCATGTCATTCAATAGAAACATATAACACTGTATTCATTATATTTCTGTCTCACAACATAATCACGCAGACAGCTGTCTACCATTCCGCGATGATTTCCACATTGGCGTTTATTCATCATTTCTTACACTCTAATTCTAACCATAATCTACCCCTAACCCTAACGTTACCCGTAAACATAATCGTTTAACCTATCTTTAACCCGATGCATTGATTGCGGGGTTATTACATTTTAACCACTTTTTAATCTATAAAATACCTCTTACCATTACAATATTTCTTCATGAATTACTAAAAAAATAGATTTGAGAGGATTTGAAGTAATAGGGAGATTCCACAGGCCATTCACGCATCACGCCTTTAAATGCGCCCAATTCACAACATAAAATAGTGCGCTGTTTATGCTAGAAATAATTATTAGGCATCCGTTAGTGGTTGGCGTCGTTAATTATTGGCCAATATATTCCCCGGTTGTTTTTTCTTAAAACAATTAGTGTTCGTTATCGAAATATTAATCTATTCATTGTATTCGTTTATTTAATTCTTTTATTGCATTTATTTATTATCCCTCTTTGTGTCGTATTTCTTTTCATCAATAAGCTCATTTCATGATATGCTGACACAAAAACCACATTCATATATATATATTTACATTTTTATTTATACCAACATGTACAAACGTGACACGGACCTGACAGAATTTAGAACTGTAGCTATTAAAAACTAAGATCTACTCAGGCGAAAAGTCTGTCTTTTATTCTGTTGTTCATATTGACAAACTACAGAAAATACAGACTTTTCCTCCGATGAGGTCTTAGTTTTTAATGTCTACGGATCGAAAGATTGCTATGCTCGTGTCACGTTTGTACATGTCTGTATAAATAAAAATATTAATATAAATAGCTCTATTTACTATTGAACACTATTATATAAACTCTATTTAGTGAATGAAAACTGCCTCTGGAGTATATATATATATATATATATATATGTATAAGTATATATAGATATATATGTATATATATGAATATGTATATATATATGTATATATATATACATATATATATATGCATATATATGTGTATATATATGTGTATATATGTATATATATATATGTATACATATATGTATATATATGCATATATATGTGTATATATGTACTCTATATGTATATATATGTATGTATATATATGTATATATATGTGCGTGTATATATATATATATGTATATATATGTATGTATATATACATATATATACATATATGCGTATATACATATATACAATTATTTCACGGAACAGAACAGTTTTTCACCACTTTTACAAAGTGTAAAATCAAGATATACAGGATGTCTACAAGGTCTGGAAACATAATTTAAAATCACAACATTTTTAAAAAAGAAAACAATTTAAGTCAATTCTTATGAAGGTAAATCATATTTTCAACATGATTTTCGAAGTGTTTGCTCGTCCAGATCAGGGTTTTATATGAAGACACTGCCCGTTTCTCTAAACTTCGAGACCAATTCCCCTATGTATGTAGACGTTATGGACACCCTGTATATATGCAACGAAACATCATGTCAAGAATCTTCATCCCAATTTTGATCAAAATCTATTACATGATTCTAATTCATTTGAAAATGTATAAAATTAAGCGCTGAAGCTTAAGAAGTCGTTAAAAGAAATTAAAATTCAAGGAATCTTGTTTAATTTGCGTCTAATGACTATGGATCAAATTCAATGCAAATCTGACATATTTGAATGCAATTATGCAAAACCAAGTAACGGAATTTATGCAAAATATGTAAATTATTGAAATGTGGATCCATGAAAGCGAGTTCAAATCAGGGTCTTATCCTATTTCTTCCATTTCAAAAGAAAATACAAAAAAAATGGAAAATGGTCACATATTGGATCTGACGGTATAAAAGAATTGAAGTCAGATTTTCAAACGATACGCAAATCAAAGAATCATAGAAATCACAAAAGTTCTCGACTTTCGATCTTATTGACAGAACAGGTCGATCATATCGTCCGCATTGGAAAGAAGACGTAACGATATTGCAAGCAAAAAAAAATATCATTGCGTGTTTTTCTCATTTCAAAATAAAAAAGAAGGAAACAATAACTATTATATTGGAATATTGTTTTTTCTTTCTGTTCTAAAGAGTGCGTACACTAGAAAAATGGATTAGGCTTCTCGATACGATATGGGGTAAATGTGTTGAACCGCTGTAGTTCTAATATTTGAGGTAGAAAAACTATATTTAAAAGACTTGTCTGTCTTGACCATCGAACAAGCATCAGCGTGTAGTAGATCAAAAGTGTGTAGAAGTTGCGAGCTTGTTCGCACGAAAAGCAATCAGGTTAATATGTGTTCTTTCTCTGCCCACTCCCACGTAGGAGCTGACTCTCTAGCTTTCGTTTTTTTTTACCAGAAGACAGCGAGAAGTTCATACCTTAGATAGGATTGGGGGGGGGGGGGTCCTACTAACTTACCATAATTAGCATTTTATTTTGTTCATTATTTTTCTATCCCTTTTATTTTTATTTATTTTGGGGGGATTTGTTAAGGCTTATTTAGTTCTCCCACTCCCAACATCATACACATTGTATATACTACTTTTGTAAATAAAATTTCATCAACCACCTGGGGATATTTAAAGTAGCTTAGTCCATAGATTGAATGCTGTATTGTGGTGATGGAAGCTAGTTTTTAGGGCATAGACAAATGGATAACCCCCGGCCCCCGATTTTCTCCCCATACTTATGTTGTCCTTGTGCCACATCATAGTCTTTTATATTTTTGTATAAACATTTGTTGATAAATAAAATGTGTTCTTTGTGTTAGCATGGCCCTTTTTGCACCCGGGAAAAGTAGCCTATTAACTAGTTGAATAGGTGAGCCCTGTCGCTTTTATTTTTTATTTTTCGGTAATGGAGATCCTGGAAAATGTCAACTCTCCACTTTTATTTTTCCCTTGACAACCCGTAATTGTTTTTGAACTCATAAGGACACCATTCTCTTACTCGTATTTAAGTTCCACTTCAAATTAAAGATTGATCTGCTGCTTCTCAGTAGAGAAAATAAACATATAACAGTATGCAGTCTACATGTAAAAAAAAGTTGATAGTGTCTTACTCAATTGTTCCTGATTTTATTTGGTTTCTTTGATTTTTCTTTTTTTTGTAGGCGTTTCTATAATCCCACTTCCTATCTCTTTACACTTAAATTGTAAATATACAGGGTGGGCAAAAATAAGGGTCCTATTTTTAAAAATTCATAACTTTTGTATTTATTGATTTTTTTTTTTTTTTTAGAATAAGTAAAGGACCCCTTCCGAAGCAAGCATGAGCCGTATTAGCCCTAAGGAACGTACCCTCATTTAGAAAACATTATTTTTGCTTAAAAAACTCAAAACAGTGTAAAAAACAATACTTTAGTTTTTGTAAGTTTTAAGAAGTGTTTTTCGGCTAAAATTTGTTTTGTTTATTTCAAAAAATCTCGGAAGGGTCAGTCTACACACACATAAAGTTTGGTGAGTTTAACTTTTATTTTGTGGAAGTTATTCAAATTCAAGTTATTCAAATTTAAAGATAGGACCCTTATTTTGGCCCACCCTGTATTTTGCAAATAAAGTTTATTTAAAACGATTGGAGGGTAAATGTGATATTGCAATGACTGTGAAAGTGATCGACAAATGGTGAATGAATGAAAAGTAAGTTCAAGTTACTCGTGCAGGAAGACATCAAAGTATATTTACTTGTTGATACAGATAATATAACACCTTATAGTGACTATAATAGTGGTAATGTTGTTGGCTAGCCAACAACATCAATGAAGCTCCAACAAGTTGTTATGCTTTTATACTTAGCAGTGTATTCTCACACTATAAATATGTTGACCATGTTATGCCAACTAAATGTCTTCTAGCTGAGAACTTATTTGATATAATCAACCGTTTAATAATTGGTTTAGAGGAGATAAGCTGTAGAGTATAATATGTTATAACAGCTAATCACGCAATCAATAAAAAGCTATGTATTTATCTTGTAGAAATAGCAAGCTTTCAATAGTATTTTCACATCTAATGATAAAATCTAGACCTATTTTATTCTTATTCAACTCAATACATATATTAAAATGCATTAGAAACAACTGGCTTGACCAGGTAAATACATGATGTTCCCAAAGTTTATTCATAATGGAAATTATTAATTTAATAAAATCCAAAGTGTCCGATCTTCTAGGGTACACACACTTTTTGCCCTGGAATCTTACTCACTTTTTATATATTGTTACAAATTGACTTCAAAGTCCCTTCTCTCAATAATCTTAAAAGATTAACTATTATTTAGATTCAGCAAATGTTCAATGAATACACTATTCAGGGATTGCTAACCTTAGGAAAATAGAAATGTTTGCCCAACTTTGCAGAAATTGCAGAATACATGAATATATTATATTTAGTAGGCAATACTAAATGTAAAAACACCATATTAAGGCTATCGACTTCGCAATATGCTAATTTACTTAAATTTAAAGAAGAACATTATAAATGTATCTCTGTATTCTCTGACTGCTTAGAATATTTGGAATAACATTTGTGGAAGAACTGGGGAATGAACAAAGGACACATAGACTGCTTTACATCATACCACATATAAACCTCTTGAACTGACTAAGTATTGCATAAAATAAATGAAAATTACACTTATATTGCCTGGCAAGTTTCAAGCAGATAACCTTGAGGAAAGGTTATGCTAGTACCGTCAACTTAGTGAGGATATGTATAATATATTTATCCGTCAAATATTTGAATGTGAGAAAAAACTCAGAATGTTGTCAGTATTAAAACTGAGCCTGCCAGTAAATAACCGAACTATTGATTTGAAGAATTTGCCAGAAACTAACTGGGATGAAATAACAAGGGAACAACTGTTAGATGTTTACAAATGTAACATAGATGTAACAGATGTTGATGTTAATCAGTGCAGATAAATTCTCTTTGGTATATTATATTCAGCATGTTATTGCTTTTATGTAGTTTTTATTAAAGTTAAAACATTTAGTATCTGAGTAGAGGAAATACCTTAAATAAACAGATATTTTCAAGGGATTAAAGAGGTTCTCTATTATATCCACATGATTTTACGACAAGTTATATTATTTACTATAATGTGGTTACTGGTCAACTGGTAAAACATTCTCCTTTTCTTCATTCCGTATATGAAAGACAATTAGCCATGTACATAACATTGGATTTTTTAGCAGATGCTAATCTTCTTTTTCATGTGTACTCAGGTGATGAATGTCACAGTATTAGAAAAAATCGTAAAAATGCTTATCTGGACCTCTTAAAATTCTCTGCTAAATATTTTCTGTGGTATGCACAATAGTAATACGGCTAAGGCAAGGGTAAACAGAAAAATAAAATTTGAAACATACAACTAAATTATCCAAGAGGAATAGGTTTCATCAAAAACATATTTTTGCACTGCTAATGTTATTGTTTGTTAGTATTTAAATCATTTTGTTTTAATTTAATTTGTTTCTTTTTGTAATTGAACGTTTGTTTTAATTTTTAAAACTAACTTATCATTTGTTTTTATTTATTGTGTGTTTACTTTGTTAAATATATTCATGGTTTTTTAAATTTTTTTTGTTTATTCACTTGTTTGTTCCCTAAATTTATAATTTAGTTTTGAAGTATTTCATTGTATTTTGCTTTAAAATAAAAATAGTTAAGACAATATCACTGTTTTTGAAAGTATGTGTAACCAGTTAACTATTCATTGTGAATTCTTATTTTCTTTAAATTTATTTGGGTATAGATCAATTTCAGTATAATTTATTTTCCTTTTTAATATGCAATTTCTAAAGTTTTCTAGTGTGTTGTTTTAAATATTTACAATATTGTTAGGTCATTAAATTATTAATTGAACTAAATTGGTATAAACTAACACATATTTTCTTAAGATAATGTTGTTTTTACCACTATTTATAGAATTACTGATTTGATATATACATATCTATTAAAAAACAGTCTAAATTACTTCAAAATTCCATTTCAAATTTTGAACACTAGTAACAAAGTAGTTTTTCTCTCAATTAGTAGCAAAATATTAAAGTCACTGACTTGTTTATGAAGAAACCAAAATGCATTATTATAGATTATGAGGGTTTTTTGTAATGTTTGAACACTATATTTAAAAATGTCTTCTATTGCAAATCTCTAAGAATCAGATTTTTATTAAATAAAAACTCATTCTTTTTTAGTACTCTGTCATATAACTTTAGTAAAGGTGTTTTTGTGTACACAAAATAATACATTTCCAGTGAGTTTTCTAAAAATTAAAGAGTACATCATATTTAGTGATCATGACGTGATAAAAACTGAAAATTTTCTTAAAATCGATAAATTTCCTGAATTTTGATGGATTTTTAAGTGAAGGGAGGGGTAAAATTGTTTCGATATTTTAGAGATTCAGATCTGGTTTGCCACTTAATAGTAAGACGTCATTTTCAAGTTAACCGGTCTTAGTTAATTACTGTGGCCGTTTGCTCAACCTGACTAGAGTGAACGTTGTTGCATGTACAAGATCACTAGACATAATCCATCCTACGCCCCTCAATATACATCGAAGGAATCAATATTTCATAGTTGTTTCATTTCCATGTTATTGATCGATCAGCTGATTTCCATCAACTCTTCGTGACGATGGAGCGGTTTTCTATTTTAATGTTGTAATTGCGGCCACGGAATATTCGAAAATAACGCTGTTCACGCGTGAATGCAGATTATGAGATTGGAACGCGGGACGCATCTGCCGGCGCTGAATATTGTAAATTGAATCCTTGAATAATTCATTGGTGATGTCATCCGAGAAAACTGCCTTCTTTAGCGTGACTCCCTTTAGTCCTTTATGATTAAGAAATATTTTCGAAACAGCGGCTCCGGGCCTTTCTAAACAATCAATAAAAGAATGCAAACATCTGTAAAGCTTTTAGCAAAATAAATATTTCAAGGCGACCTAAAACGGTCAATAATAAAAGAAAGTGATAGAAAAGGGAGTACATTTTTGAAATATTTCTGCGAAAATTCGTTTTCGAACTTACGAAATGAAAACAAAATAATCAAATATTCCAAACAAACAAAAAAAATATGTAATCAAAAAAGTAAAAATGCAAAAATATAAAATAAAAGCAGCAAGGAAAATAATTATATTAAAAATAAAAAAGATATTTTCAATCAACATATTTGTTTAAAATCTAATAATGTCGGATAGACTAATGCGTATTGTTTGCAACTTCGCTGCATGTTGGGATTTCCATCGATCCAGCTAGATAACCTGATGTAAAAATCCCTATTACTCGAATTATAGGACCCTGCAAGCATTTCTTTAAAAATAAAACTTTTATTACGGATCGCCCAAATAATCTGTAGTTATTCTCCATAAATTCCTAACAGTAACCCCGTTTTATAACAAAAAAACAGCAGTGGGCACAATTTTGTAGACGTGGAATACTAAATGTAGATTTATATATGTAATGTAGATTAAAATACGTAATGTAGATTAAAATACGTAATGTAGATTAAAATATGGAATGTAGATTTAAATATGTAATGTAAATTAAAATACGTAATGTAGATTAAAATATGTAATGTAGATTAAAATACGTAATGTAAATTCAAATATGTAATGTAGATTAAAATACGTAATGTAAATTAAAATATGTGATGTAGATTACAATATTGAATGTAAGTTTAAATATTGAATTTAAGATAATTTAGCTACTGAGGTTAATGCGACTGTGTTTTTAAGCGCATTGATTAGTAATATCGGTCGTTTTTGGCATTGGACGATTTTCCTTAATATTTCGGCTGTTTTCAGCATTACCGTTCGTTGTATTATTTCAGCTGTTCCTTTTATTTTAATTGCTTCTAGTCTTTTTACAAGTTGTTTTCGGTTTTCGGTTCGTAGTGTTCCTTCAAGTATTGGTATTAAAGTTATTGTTTTCAAGTTATATATTCTTTCATTTCTCTCGCAAGTAGCATGTATTTGCCTCGTTTCTCCGCCTCCTAGCTATTCAACCTGTGAACTCATGACATGTCGAAATCACCGATGTGGCAGTGTTTCTCTCCTACTTATTGATTATTATCACTTTGGGTTGACTTGATTAGATGCGTTTGTCTATTTGTATTTCCATGCCCCAGAGGACATTGTGATTTTCATTTTTCCAATACTGCTCTCCGTTTGTCTTGTACGATTTGTGTTCATGTTCAAAGTTCAGTCGTTTGTATGACTCTCAGTGAACAACTTTTCTTACGCAGTCGTGTTTTTTTTGGGTATTATTTTGGGGATAGTCTTATGCAGTCACTAAATATATGGTGTATGTTTTCGTCCCTTTGCCGACACAGTTTACATTTACTGCTTTCCTGAGTGCGGTCTATTTCAGTTTTGGTATAGTTCATGCGGATCACGTAGTTTCGAGTGTCGCTACTCCTTGTATTGTTCATTTTGACTATTCATCGTGCTGCTTTTATTGATATTTCTGTGTTCTGGATTATATATCATTCTCTCCTGTTCACATAGAAACGACTTTAAGTGTATTATGCATGGTCATTTGTTTTCTAGTTTTATTGTTTAGGTTATGAATGGTTCAGAATATATTACTAGCGTCACTGCCCAGATATGTATTCCTTTTGTCGGGTTTATGCTATATAATTTGTTTTTTTAAGAGTTGGCCTGTCCTTCTTAGACATCCTTTTCCAATGTTCTCTTTCATTTTTGTTGATTTATGGTGTCCGCTGCCAAAAGTCCCAAACATTTATAAGCATCATGTTCGGCAAGTCCACATATATTTTCTTGGTTTGATAGTTCAATGCCTTCCGCTGTCTCAATTTTTCCCTTTTTCATCTCCAGTAATGCACATTTTTAAATTCTGAATTCTATTCGAATGTCTACCTAAATGGCTATGCTGAAGATGATGGTTGTGTTTATCAGCTATTCCAGTTCCCCTTTTGTTTTTTGCAGAAACATTCAGACCGTTCATATACATGAGAGTGTCTATTCTTCTTCTCGGTCTGTAGAGGTGTATCCAGCGTTGAACTACCTGTGTATGGGTCTGAATGGCATCATGACTATGATAAACAGTAGTGATGATGGAGAATCTACATGAAAAATGCCTCTCCGTATTCTGATCTCAGACAGGTGTTTTTCTTCCAGCTGTCAGTCTTATTATCCATGTTCCCCTTGATGTGTTTATGTCATTAATCATTTTTCCCGATATCTTGTACATTCTTAAGCATTTTTCTATCCATGTTGGAACAAATATGTTCGTAGGTTTTTTATAGTTGCTCCATTTCAATGCTAGTTTGTTTTTCCTTCTTTACCGTCTTGAATATCCTATAATCTCTCCATATAACAGGCCATGTGCCTCACTTGATGCTTTTCGCTATCCTTTCTGTTCTAGAGTTACTAGTGCTTTTTAAGTGAGGAGTAGAACTGTACTTTCAGTTGTGCCGTTGATATCTTTCATGTGGTTTGTAAGGCAAGTTATGTGTAGTTAGTTTATGCAGTTCCCTTTTCACTGTCTTTTGATAGTAATGTAGTACTTTTGTCACTAAGTTTGGAATACCTGTTTTCTTGTTAACATCAATTGTTTTTTTTTGCGTTAGTCGTTCATGCACGTTCGTGAATCTCTTACACCAGTACGCATGAGTTTTCTCATGAAATTAATTTTCTGGCTTTCTGTTGTCATGCTTTTCATCCATCTAGTATTTATGCCATCGTTTTATCCATTAGTTTCTGACGAATCCGCTTGTTTAGTTTTAGTTATTTCTTCCGTTAATGTTTGGATGAACCTGGCTTTCATCTATATAGACGCATTACATCGTGTCTTTATTAATACAAAGATGAGTAAATGTAATCAGTGAAAGAGAAGTAATTCAAAACATCCTGATCAAGAGAAGTAACTGCAGGGGGCTTACTGTCATTCAAGTATAGTATTTAAAACCTAGAAGTCTCTAAAATATATTTTATGAAGTAATTTTTCATATAACGCTATTTATTTTATTGATTTAATACATATTCGATTAAAAAAGTACAACAGGATAATATAGTGCGTGCTTTGCTTTTCATTTGTGTTATAGAAACATTGTGCAGATAGGTTTGAATTTATTATCCAGAAGTGATGATGTATGTTAATGATTTAGTACTTTCTTGTAAAACAATGAGGACCTTTTTTTGTTAAGACAAATACTTTTGCTTAACTTGCTTTCATTGTTTGTAAAGCTCCTATGTGTTTGTACTGTTCATATTTGTGTCTGTATTGTCTCGGTCTAACCTCTTTTCTCAGTATATTTTGTATAAGTTAATCAAATTTCTGATTTAGATTTCGTCTTCTTTGTTAGTAATCTATTTATTCTTCCATCAGTTTCTCTTTGGCCTTATTAACCACTTGCTTGTAGTGAGTTCTGTAGTTTCGTAGTTATTACTCGGCGAAGTTTCAGTGTTGATGGTGTGCCATTCATAACAGCTGTGTGTTTAACTGGGGCGTGTTTCTATATGTTCTCTTACACAATTTAAATTTCCTTTCATACCCATTAATTACAGCTCCAAAAATCTTCCCTGCCTTCATAATGCATGTTGCTGAATCTGCATCCTTTGTTCAGTTAATTGAAGTAGATATATCGCATAGACTCTTTGTGCGTTTTACATGGTATCTTTCTGTGGGTTGCTTTTCTAATAATACTTTATTACTGTTGTGAAGTAGTCCAACAGTAAAAAGAAGAAATCAAGTCGAGATTGGGTTAAGATAACAAGTGTATTAACATAAAACGTACAAAGGTAAGGAAACTGACTGGCACTCGGCTAAACAGTTACAGTATTGTCCTTTTTCTCTCCTTGGTGATTGTCTACTCGCACTATTTATATTGAGAACCGGTGCAGTTTCTCTTCTGTTAGAACGTTTTTTTTCTAATCTATTTCTTCTTCTGAGTTATTGGTTTGCTACAGTGATCATTTATATTTACGTGTAATTGGTCCGTGTTAGTGTCCACATTGGAATTAGAAATGTTACAACTTTTTGGTCCGTAGTAGTCTTGTTCGGACTAATTATAGGGCAAACATGCGCATGATGCCGATTGGGTCCTCCATGTTGGTCATAAAGAAACAGCTTGACAATCATGAAACTCAAATCTTACTTCCGAATCCCATGTTTTTCAATAATATTCATTCAATTATGTTTACTTTCATGAGGGCTGTTTTGTTGTAGGTGGCAACACCAATCTCAGGCTTAATTTATATGTGATCCTGTCAAAACGATAGTGTTTATCTCTCTATTTCATAGGATATATGGTGCAATATCACACAGAGAGAAAGTAGACAGTTAAAACCAAATGAAGCGGAAGCAGATACATGTGGAAAGGGAAATTAATAATAATAATAACCGTCCAAGGCAAATTGTCGTCTAGGGGTTTCCAGCTTTTATGGTGGCGAGCAGACAACTTGTGGGTATGTCTTTTCTACGATTGTTTTTACAAATTATTTAAATTTTCATTAAAATTTCTGATTCTCATTGTAATTAACAATTATTACATAAAAGAAGATATACAGATTGAAAATAAGATATTTTTAAGCCTTAGTGTTAGTGAAGTAAATAGTATTTTATTAGAACAGTTAGTTTAAGAATGGAACTATTATTATTATTATTAGCATTAGTAGTAGTAGTAGTAGTAGTAGTAGTAGTAGTAATAGTAGAATTAGTAGTAGTAGTATTTGTTTATTTATTAAAATTTCTGTTTGATTTCGCTAGCATTGAATGCTTTACCCGACCGTGCCCCACTCTACACACGATATGATACCAGTTTACGTATTGATGAACGCTGAAATATTCCTATTGATAATTTAGGTACTACCTTGTACTAAAAGATACGCACATGAAATTTGCGAATTGATGGTACGGAATTATTTTTTTAAAGTAAAAACAATATATTATTATAAATGAATTTACCGAAAACTATGCAACAACATTAAGAAATTATATAGGATGTAAATAAATCAATAATTCATATATTTTGGTTTTAAGAGAATATTTTGGAAAATTTGATCATGTAAGAAATAAGTACATAGCTCCTAAGGTGTACAGGCCACTGGTTGTAGGGTCGGAAAACATTTTTTTTATTGAAATCGCTTAAGACAGGGCAATAAACCATTTGATGTAAGGAGCTAACAAGAACGAAAGCCGATTTTAGCAAAGGCGGGAGATGCCGATTGTCTTTAGTCACGAAATTAACGAGTTTATAGGTGAGAGGAAAACATTCAGCAAGAAGAGTGTTCCACAAGCCTGCAGTTCTTGGAAAAAGCAACTGGATTAGGAAACCGTATTATAAAGAGGTATTACAATAGCGAATTGATGGATACCACTAAATCAAGGAGTCAAATGTGCTGGAACAAAACAAGCAGGAAATAGATCAAACAATTCCGAAGAACACATGCCATGATATTATTTTTAGAAAAGACTGAGACTAGTAACATCACTTCTGTGAGTAGGAGGCTGCAGAGAAAAACAAAGTGTTGAGCTAATTAAAGTATACATATATTTTTGCACCTTAATAAGAACTCTCAAATAGGATAGCTTCACTATTAATATTAATATTACTATTATCTATTTAAATGTATTCTTTATCCAGAAATAAGTACACGTGTAATGTAGTCAGCTTGTCGTGAAAACGAACACATTGAGCATATAAAACATATGCAGATTTTTATAAGTTGTCCAACAAGTTCAGAAAGAAAAAAAAAACATTTTTCTCAGTTTGTAATCGTTGTGATAAGTTCGTTAGAAATATGTTCCCGTTGTAATATACAATAAAATAGTGTTTTTTTTCCTGTGAAAGATTCTCCCAACGTAATATCATGTAAGGCGGCGAGAGTTGACTCACTTGCAGTTTGTGTAGATTCAGAATACAGCTGTTATTATATATTAGTCTCTGTCGATATCCGTGTTCTCTCTTAAACAAGTCGTTGCAAATTCCAATCAAACATCTCTTTTTTCACGTTACATTTCCCCCACATCTGCAGTAGCTCTGTCATTAACTGTCTGTTTCAACCTGACTCCCTGTTCGCACAGACATTCCATGGCGATGTATTCTTAAATTCCTTCAAATAGCACCCAATATATCATCACAGAGTGAATAAAAATAATTTGAAAATTATTTACTGATCCGACATTTAATATATTACACACGAAACAGGAATCCTTTCTCTAGCAAACAAAATATTTACATCGATGTACGCCACACAAAGAAAGCTACACTGTATTATAAACAAATACAGGTTCTTGCCTTTTCTATAAGAGACATTAAGCACACCTTGTAACGTTTACTATCAATATGACTATCATATATCTAAACCCTTACTTAGCCCCACATCAAATCAACTAGATCTTTTCTGAACGAACCGTAACTTTAAATATTAATAGGAAACGATAAATTAGGCAAATTAACAAGTTGAATAGCGCGTATGACAGTGTGCAAAGTAGGCGTGTTTTCACTCGCCTAACTGCGCGTCGGTGAAATGATTTGAAGATTGAACTTAATTGAGTTGCTGCAAGAATTTTAGCAGACACACACACCTTTATATAATTCAAAAATGAGGGCAAAATACCCCTATTTTCTCGGTTAGGTGAGATTTAGTTAAGTCATTAGAGATTCGTTTTGTTAAGTAAATAACATCCAGCTTAAAGTTATAACTTTTATAAAAATGGATGAAGAGAACATTATGTTGAACTTGGGCCATCGAACTGGACGATATAATAATGAGCTGTCGAGTAAAAGTCACGAACTTAGCATAAATAAGTAGTTTTATGTAAAGTTAACACACGATTGGATTCGGGGTGTATATAATATAGTCAATGGATTTTATCTAATTTCAAACTAGGAAAAATTACTAGCTTTGCATTTTGATGAAATCTTATGATCCATTCATACACACCTTCAAGTCAACAAGCATGTTAAGCACGATTCAGCAATTAAAAGTGTATTGTGAATAAATAGTTGATGAATCTTAACGGAATGTATCTTGGCTTGATATTGCTTAACTCGATTCGCAATATGAAGTCTAAGAATACCGTAAATAATACTGGCTAAGAGCAGGATATCTACCGTTATTTCAGAGTATTACTTTTAGACTTGTAATTCTAGAAGAGATTCCTCGGCCTTTATATGCTACTATTTTACATATAGCTTTACCAAAGAGAGAAATTAAATGATAGATCTTTTACTAACATTAGAAAAATATGTTCTGAAAGACCTAGACGCGAAAGTTTTCAAGTGTAACTACTAAATGAAGACAAGTATATAAAATCATCAACTTTAAAATGTACGGAATTTAGTCGAGGCCCAATGAAAAACATTTATACTGCTTACAAATAAGTATTAAAAAAATTACACGCTTATTGCTATAGATGACTTCAGTGTGAAGAAATAGCAATGCCTTTTTGAAAAGCCTAAGATATTCAAGGGTATGTAAGATTGGTTTCGCTTCTTTTATTCTGCGAATCACTCGCCCTTGGGCCACAAAGAAAAAAAATGATTCATCCACGCAGTCGACGTGGGCAGTTTTGTAAATGAAAGAAAACGCGGTTGATATACAGCAAACGGGTATTCAAAAGGTTCGAATTTTCGGTACGACAGATAGTGATGTGATTGGAAACTTCAGTCGAACAGAGAGTGAAAGGCACGTCAGTCGTCCGAAGGAGGTTGAATAGCTGAGGTTTGATGGATGTTCGAATTTCAAAACGTTTACAAGAGCGAAGCAAAAGAAAAACATGCTTAATAGCAATACAG
>OY744517.1:70156993-70236993 GCA_963556195.1 Sepiola atlantica
GAGACTAGCAACACAATGTCTATGAGAGAGAGAGAAAGAGTGTAGAATAATAGAAATAATTGGGCCAATCAAATAAGAGATACATTAATAAGGTGCTTATGAAGACCCCTCAAATTTTATAGACATTTACCAGCATAAATATAGAAACAGTACTCCATAGATAGTCTGATAGTAGATTTGTAGAGATAAAGAATAGCTTGAGGTGGGAGAAAGTGTTTGGGGCGATAGAGTGAACCGACTTTACGAGAAGCAGAAAGAGTAATGGATCTAACGTATTAACTCCAAGACAGATTTAATGAGGGAGAAAGATCAGGAAAGTTCAGAGTTCATTTCTTCTCACGAGCAGAGGATTCCATGGAAATCTCATGAAGAAAACGTGCACGACTACAATTGAAAGACACGAGGTGAGGACCTACAGGAAGTAGGAATTAATCAGGGCATGATAATCGAAACTAAAGTGATTAATAATAATCTTTAAAATTATTGCACATTTCGTCTATACGTTTGCTGGTCACTGATAGGCTCCAAAAGTGATAGATCAAATTTTAAAGGATGTGGTCGGATTCTTTACTGAGCTTTCGAATATCTAATTAAAGGAGGGTTGTTAAATAAAATTATACGACTAATCTTGCTACTAATGATACTTCTATTATTTTCGAAACTCTATGATAGACGTTCTTAAGATGTCGAGTATGTCAAAGAGAAGTAGCAATGTTATTACTATTACTACTATTACTAGTGTTACTATTACTACTACTATAACTAGTACTACTACTACTTATAATCTGATATATGTTATACAAATATATACTTACTTAACTTTGACATGTGTTGATAAAAATGCCAGTATTCTACAAGCTGATGCTATGTTTCGGGGAATTCAAAGTCACCGATGATACTTTGTGCAGTTTTATAAAATTGAAGATGTAAGAGTAAGGTACGCGATCAAAGGTTGTACAGTAGGCTATCCACACTATTTCTATTTCTCGGTCCTTTCTATTATAATTTTATTTCATTCCGAACTATTTTAGTGTGTGGGTATTGTATCCATTCTGAAAAGAAGAATGACTGTGAATCAGCATCTACGTGATTAGGTCAAATTTTTGGATAGGCGTGTAATTAGCATAGAATCTATAATTATTGTAGCGATATTGAACGTGTTGTATTTTAGAATGATGTAGAAAAGAATTTATAATTCCAAAATTTGATTACGTGAAGAAAAATCCATTGGGAATTTATCTACCAGGTTTTAAGAAAATGATTTCACAGGAAGTCGGGAATGATACGTAACACACAAGCTAGTATAATCTGTGTGTTTGGCTTTCAGTCTGCGGAACGAGCTAACGTGTTCTACGAGCGCTTATACACCCATTCGGAGGAGGAGTGTTATTGATAATATATCATTTTTCTGCAGCAACATATAAAAGAAAACAAAGTAGAATATAAGTGGTCAAATTGAATTTGTTATGTATACACCAGCTGTCAACGCGTATACGAAGAGACACCTTCGTAGTATGGAGGCTTATATACACAGCTGAAAAAGAGAGGCTGAAAAGACAAGTACAAATAAGAAGATGCAACGCAAAGAGAAAGGGAGTGAGGCAAATTCTATACACAGATATGACAATTACGATTCGTACGAAGTCCAGACGTGACAACAAAACACTTTTGATAACGAGATGCCAGCATATTTGTTACCATCGAAAAACATTCCTCTACGCTTAAGGCTACATTATCTGTTCCATCCTTATTTCGTATATGAAATGTAATACCCATATAATCCATTTTGTAATTTCATTGAGATTGTTAATATACCATAATGCCTGCACACGGGTTTAAGGATGGACAACACGTGACATAACTAAGAATTGATTATTTTGTTATTCTCTGGGGTTTCTAAGTTTCCAGACTTCAGTAAGTAAGCGTTGGATTGTTCTTGATTTTATTTACTCATTCTTGCGCTGATTTATTTGCCATTATTTATATATCTCCTTCGTGCAATTCTAGTTTGGTATCGTGTTCTCTAGGTTGTTTGAAATGCGCTCATAATATTTCCGGCTTCTTCAATAAGTGATGACTTTTGAACGTCTATTGATTCTCTAAAGCTCTCATCATAACTTCATATCCGCTACTCGATATAAATTACAGCGCTTTTCATATCTTCTTCCCTTGGTCTTTAATTGGAGTTTATATTAAGAAGGTTTTTGACTGTTGGGATTTCAGGTATTCCCTTACTTTTCCATTTCTCTTTATTTGTTCTGCTTTTCCTTGTTGATATATTTTTAAATTTTTTCCGATTTCGTCTAGTATCGGTAGTTCACATCTGATTTCACGAATTTCTCAACGTAATTTTACCTGTTAAGTTGGTCCTATCTTGTCTGTTTTTTTTATCTTAGTTAATACTAGCACGGCATAGAGCGTTGTCCGGTGTTTCACGCGAAGAAAAGTGGCTGAAGCACAGCTTTAACAGACGATTTCTTACTGACCACATTACGAGTTGAGTAATAATGAAAAGAAAGAGTCGACATTCTACTATTATATCCATAAGAGAATGTCACTTAAAACAAATGAAACCACACTTGCGTAATCTGAAAAAATGCTAGTTTTTGAAATTTAATTTCAACAGCAACGGTCGATTTAGGAAAGTATAATTTAAAGAAATAAACAGATAAATAATCATGTCCAAAGTTTAAATGCAGAACAATCTTCTGCTATTCATATAAATTCCTATCCTATAGTAACGATTTGATGTTTTCACCATAGTTAGTTAACTATTACCAAATAATATAAAACAACAAATGAACAGTTCGAAGCTTTAATTTAAAAAGCAATGCCTGCAAGAGTTATGAATTATTTAAGAACATACAACAAGAAATGCATGCGATGTATGTATTTCAAATAGAAATCCTGCAGCTCTCAAACGTAAAATAGCTTAAATAAACGGTTAGGAATTTTGGGGGGTAATTATAAAAATACTTATTTAAAAGTTTTAACTTTTTAAAATACATCTTTCACTTAACTATTATTTGTTTAATTTTATTTTCGTCTTTAAATGAATAAACTATATTCAAACATCAATGTTGTTTCTTTACCTTTTAATACCTTTCAGCCAATCTATGGACCCGGTCAATAATTTCATTTAGTGACCCTAAATTAAATCGAACGATTTAGAGTTTGTAAAAAATGTAACTTTTAGTAAAACCTATTTAAATGTTCTTGCTGGTAATATATAAATTGCTATAACAACAAAAACACAAATAAGCATTGACATTCAAGAAATGGAAATATGTCGTCGTTGAGAAGAAAGACAAAAACAAGTGATTTTACCTCATATATTAAAAAAAAAAACATTTTTAATAATTTTTTTCCTATATAGCAAATCTTACTTGATTGGGCAAGACTTCAACACTGTGATGTAATGTGTGTGACCGTGTTCCATAATACATTTAGAGGAAGACCTCTTTGTCAAATGGTAGGTGTTTCAATTTATGTATATACTTATTACATAATTGATCTATTTTAACAGCAATGCTGTAATTGTGAATATAACAGTGAATCTGAAGGTGGCATGAAATATAAATACATAACACTTAATCAGTGGAGTCAAATATCAAAGAAGTAATTGTAAATCCATATACTAAGTGTGTTGTTTTACTGATTATCCATTAATTTATATATTTTAAACTGATTCAGGTTTACTTAAGAATTGGGTTAATGCGATGTGTGTGGGCCGAGGTAAATACGATATATACTATACTAGACATAATATTATAAATGAGAAATTCAGTTTTAGCCTACTATTAAGTTCAGGTCGTAACCTTGAGATGACTAGAGATTCTTTAACTCGAAGATTTCTAATGTCCCTCTCCGTGGCCAAGATGTAAACTTTTATAAGTCTGTTAGTGTTTTTGCATATATTAAGGTGTTTTAAGAACGACGATGCTTGTGTCTGTGTATGTTCCTTAATCCTGATATGTAGGTGTCTCATGTTACTACCTATGTAAAATTTGTTGCAGATAGTGCATTCTAATCTGTACAACGTATATATATATATATATATATATATATATATATATATAGCACTTCGTCGGTGAGTTCAAATATAAAATATTCGAAAATAAAAAAAAATAAAATGAAGAACTAATTAAAATAAAAACAAAAACACAATCAATTATGGTTTTAGTTTTATTACATTTGCTGTCGATATTAATATTTACTGCGTTATAAGCAATATTGCCACCGCACGTTTTTTTGTAATTTGAAACACCTACCATTTGACAAAGAGGTCTTCCTCGAAATATATTATGGAACACGGTCACACACATTACATCACAGTAATGAAATCTTGCCTAATTAAGTAAGATTTGCTATATAGAAAAAAATAATTAAAAAAAATGTTTTCTGAAAAATATATGAAATAAAATCACTTGTTTTTGTCTTACTTCTCAACGCCGACATATTTCCATTTCTAGCATTGTGATAGCCTTCTAATACTCCTCTATATACGTATTACACACAATGCTTGAAACAAACTACGTCTCCTTATTATAAATTAGTTTACATTTATTACTATGATGATAATGATTGTTGATCTTAAACCATTGAAATAATTAGTATTTTCAATTCCATTACATTCCGACGTGCATTTATACAAACATAAGGCCGATACAACGTCGTATGTAGGTAGAATATTAAAATATGATTTAATATTAAAAGAAGCCTCTTTGAGTAAAATTAAAGTCGAGCAATGTAGAGGGATTTAAAATAATAGATATTCACCTAATGAGTCAGTGCGAGACTCCAACTCTGACGTTGGTTTCTACCTAAATGTATTGATGCTTCTCCTCGCCGCTGTAAGCGTACATTTAATTTAATGTATCCGTTAACATGTGACAACAACCAATGACCAAGATGATTAGGCGACCGCTTACAGATTCAAGGTGACACTGTGAACCGGGTTCGCACCCTGTGTCATCTGTGATTGTAACTTCCCTACACCGAGGGGTGCCGAAAGCTCGAAACGACGCCGAATGTAGGTAAACTATTTAAAATATAATTGAATATTGATATATATATATATATATATATATATGGGATAACTTTTTCCAGTCGCTGCCTGTACCTGTTGCATGTATAACCTGATTAATCTATGTGATATTTTCTTATGATTCATCCGTTAGCAACGTTTGCATCGCAACGTGTTTCGATTAGTCATTTATGCATTTTGGAGCCTGTTCCTTTTTGTACATGATCTTGTAAATTATTTGGTTTAATATTTGAGTGATGCGTTTTTTGTTTAATTAATTTCACCCCCATTCCATTCAAAGAACCTTTCAGTTGATTCGTTTAATTCATCTTCGTGATTGGCGGAAAAAAAACATTGATCTTAAATCCAGTGGGTGTTACCTCTTCTCTTTCCTACAACCCCAGTTTCACAAAATTATTTCCACTGAAATGTGTTTGACTGAGCTTCATTCTTTGGTACCTCGTTGTAAAACATTCACAGCAAGAACTCGTCTTCTACAACGACACAAAGCATTCCCTTCCTCTGAGTTTCTTGTGTTAGTCGGAATTTCAAAGGGCAGATCTCATGTGCAAAAGTTTCGCAGTTTTAGACCACATTACAGCGGGACTGTTTCCCCGATGGTTACAATTTGGTCGTTTTCGAATCAAATCTGAAAAAAAAAACGCTTGTGATAAACCTTTCCATAAATAATCAAGCGCCGGTTATAGCATTGATTAATGTGCGTACTCTGATACTGTTTCTAAGCTTTCGGCTGGCAACAACATGCGTCTCATTAACCCTCATCCATGGTCTTGGCTTTATTAAATGATGAACATTTTTAAAAAGAGGTAGAGCGAGATTATTTTCATATTCTATTATTAATTTCTGAGATGTCATTATTTCTTTTTTCATTTACTCTTTATTATTTTGTATATAATCATGTATTATTTATTAATTGTTATAAGGATTATTATTATGATGAAAATTATTGTTGATCTAAAAAACATCGCTGTAATTAGTATCTTTTAATTCTATCACATTCCGATGTGCATTTATACAAGGCCGATGCACGAGGTTACATGATAGATAAGTGATGAATATATGTCTGCAGGGTAAGAAAACGACAATTGTGAGAACGTTTTTCTTGGTGATTACAGCTTGGTTATCGTAAAATCTAATGTCAACAAATTATTGTCATGGGCAAACTCATAGGTAATCAAACGCACTCCATACAATTGATCAATGTTTGTACTCTTATAGTCTCCCTCATTTTCTGACTGTATATATATCTCGTCTAAGTAACCCTTATCCTCGAGCAGTTATTGGACTTGATGCGGTGACTCAAGAGTAGAAAGACAAAATCATTTTACTGAGGTGTGTTGCTGCTAATAGAAGTAAGGATAGAAAGTTAGAGGCATGCGTGCAGTGATCAAATACAGAGGTGCGATAACATCTCGCCACTAAAGCCAATCAAACTGTTAGTCATGTTTGACATTGCGTCTCAAGAATTCTTCCCGACAAAATTACAAAACAGTTCACGAACTGATAAATAACTCTTTATTTCACAACCTGTCAGACAGAGAATAAAGAAACCCTTATATATTTTATAATGTGATATTTCTTACCGACAACCAAACTATAAAAATGTATACATCACATGATTAAACAAACCGTTCATATACCGACCAGTATACGGGGGAAATCCTTTTTAAATCATATTTGATAACCATTTTTCAAACGGTATCTACGGTTAACTCTGAAAGCTATTTACCACGACAGTAAATAAGATAAGTTAATTTGCTTACTGGTGGTGCCTTTTCGTTTTGTTGATATTTGTTCATATTTTTTCAGCCCAGGGTTCTTTCAAGATCTGACTTTGGCGAACGAACTGAATAGTCGGGAACTAATTGAAGGGATTTGTTCCGAGCCCATCAAGTAGAAAATGGAATCGGAGAAAACGGACAAAGGCAAGGAGAAAAATGGAAAAAAAGAGATAGAACGAACAAATATTACACTTGAAGAATAGAGAATGAATGAAATAGAACACGCTCATGAGCGTGAATGGATTTGGCTCTCATCACATTCAATATGTACCACAACTTGATAACACAACGAGCTTTAACCTATTGCTACGTGCCTCGTTTCTCCTCAAGCAGTGGGAAAAGAGAACTTCAACGAATTAAGTCGGGGAAAATCACACATCCTCTAAAGAGAAAGAGGCCGAAGCATATGTTATTGCTTTGTCGATGATAAAGTGACCGCTGTTGGCATATTTGCTTACTGAAGCAGCCGTCTATTCATCGTAGAGCGATCAGGTCTTTAACAAGATGTTTATACAATAGAGGCGCGTTCTAAAATAAGGATTAGTTTTGTTTGAAAAGCACAAATGAATCCTAATACTTGTCAATTGCCAAGTCAAACTATTCATTATTAGGTTGTTTGGAAACTCAAGACTAATTTCAAACAAGGAGATGTATTCATTAATCATACAAATATTATTGATATAAACAGATAGTAAAATATAAATAATAACATACAAAACACGGCAGCTGAAGTATGTCGATAACATTTTAGAGCTAGGAAACTGACTAACGTAGTCGCGTTACAAAGATCAGCTAGAATAAAGTAGGGCATTCTTGAAGAAGAGTTAACAGCGGGGACATCGAAAGTAAACAAAATATTAGACAAATAATTCATCAAACGCAAAGAAATTTTATTTTTTGATCTATTTGCATAGTTTTACATTTCTGAAACTGTTGTAATTTTTTTTTATTTCAAAACAAGATTTCTTCGATATCTGTCTTTGGAGACACAAACAATCCAATATGGGCCACCATTGGGTTTGCTTGTTAGTTTTTTTTTATTTTAACAAAATAGTATAAAAACATGAGTTACCTACACACAAACCCAATATATGAGTTGCTACCTTTTAATTTTGAGTTAGTAGAGATATAAGTCTTTGTTTACTATATCTTAAGCCTGAGACTGCCATTAGTCTCAGGCTTAAAATATAATGGCCATTTGCAAACAAAATCCACTGTATTTTTTTTTATTTACTCGTGTTTGGCGAATACATATTCTAGAGAAAATAAATCTTACAATCAATTTCCATACTTTACAAGTATACAGTTCGGTAAGGAATAACACTTTATTCGGTTTCTTAAAAGTCAGCTGTTGTATATTTTGTGTGTTTTCGCTTTCTCGGCTGTAAACTGTACTGCATGAATGTTGAATGTTGAAATAGAATAGCACAGAAATAAACTCAACTCGAAATATAGATAAAACATACCAAGAAAAGTGAAATAAAATGTCATGGTAAATATATAATAAGAAAAAAAGAGCGGTGCCACCAACATGATGAAGTGTCTGAGGGGAAGGAAAACACCATCCAAACCGCCATCGCAAAAAGCGCAAACAGTAACGGTATCAAGATGAGACTTATTGTGACTCTAATTGTGAACACGCATCTCGCTGCAGAACTTCCGATTCGGGAGGATTCCCAAAACTGTCACTCTAATTCTTAGTAGTCCCTTACGTCTACAGCGGCAACTTACCTTGTTTGGGGTGAACTAAGTTTTTAAAAAGTTTCAGATTAAGCTAGCCGCCGATTCTGAGCGCGAATTCAATCGTCAACGGCTGTTGCTGCAACAACGCAAACTGATTTGTTAGCTTAATCGAAAAAAGGGGAGAAAATTATGAATCTGGTTAAAGTAGCTGTTATTCTGATCCTCGGAAAAACCAGCTTATTTTACCAGTGAGTGATCACCGGTAATGCCTTATGTGAATAGACCTAGTGAATAATTAATATGAAGTACACTCGACATCAAATCTATGCATAAATATATATACTATTGTACTAATACTACTTTTATATTACTATTACTACTACTACTAACACTACTACTACTACTACTATTACTACTATCAATACTACTACAAATAATAGTGATATACGTTTATGGGTTTAAACTCTTATGCATGAAAAGTTATTGCGTTATAATAGGAGTGGGACGTAATAGGGGAAAATTTCAGATTCATGCGAGTAGTATTTTGTTGTATTCATTTATACATAAATAACACTAAGCAATCAAACATTTTGAAAATGTTGCAAAATTCAGAAGGTGCAGGCCACTAGCTTTTGGCTATTTTAAATTCATGAAAACACTTTCACAGCCAGAGAATGGTCCTAAATTACAGTACTATATCAGATTTAACCATCTATATCCATTCATAGCTTTTGAGGATGTTTCAGGACCTGCAATGTCGCATGAAACCACTTTTTCACCGAATGACACCACTTTTTCACCAAAAAATGATGGATTGTGAGTCCCGTGGAGCCCTAACGGCTATTTTTAGCCTGCACCTTCTGAATTTTACAAAATTTTCAAAATGTTTGATTGTTTAGTGTTATTCATGCATAAATGAACACAAAAAAATACTACTCGCATGAATCTGAAATTTTCACCCATTACGTCCACCCTCTAGTTACAATACAATTTAGACTATGTACGCCTAAATAAAGTCCAAATCGTCCTCCACAATAAATAGATCAGAAATCGCTTTTTGGAAGGCTTTGTGGCTAGTGTATGTGTAAATGCTTTTAAATCGTTTACATGAATTTAAAAGAATTGATAAAAAAGTATTTATTTGCAACAATAATCCGAATTGGTTTCGTGTTCAGGATATAAATCTTCTCTGAAGACACAATTGTTAAGACAAGCTTATGCTTACCTCATCTTTTCAACTTTTTTTTCTGTTTCTTAACATTAAACCAAATCATAAATCTTACTGACAACTGAGAAATACACTTCAAATGTTGGCATTATCTCCGGTGTGCAACCAGTTATATATCGCAGATCCCTCTCTCTCTCTCTCTCTCTGCCTCTCCCCCCTCTCTCTCTCTCTCTATATATATATATATAATTTATATATATATAATTTATATATATATATTTATATATATATGTATAAATATTTTTCTCTCTCAATCGTTTTCTCCAACTTAAACAAATGTGTTCCCCTCATATCTCATTCGATTTTCTTACTTTTTAATTCATCATTCTGGCGTTTCCTCTGAGAGGGTCAGACGATAAGGCCTTAAGGAAAATCTTAGCAATTTTCTTTTTTTCCACCCGCCCGTTTCACTGATTAAAAAAATGTTTCCTCTGAAATTTATCCTACGATTCTGTTGTACGCGAAATTTACTTATATATATATATATATATATATATATATATATATATATATATATATATATATATATATCTAGGAGGTTTTTAAAGTTTTGTATTGATACAAACATAATTTAGCTACACATTTGAAAAACATGTTTCAGCTACAGCTATCGGAAGCTTGAACTTGTCAAGCCTAACTGTCTTTTTTTACGTTTACATTTTGTGGAATGAGGCAAATTAACTCTTTAAGGAAAGACGTGCTCAATTTGAATTTTAATATCTGACTAACTGTTAGGTTTTTAATTAATTAATTTATTCATTTATTTAATACGTATACATATGCTAATACTTTACAAATAACACCCCCAAAATGATCATAATAATTATGAATTAATATATAAATAGAAAATAATCGATAACACAAATGTAAATAAATAAAGTTAAATTTTATCAACAAGAGATGGTTGAATGAATAAGATGAATAACAAAACGTAGAATACTATTCATGCAAAGGAAGGTTTGAAATGAAAAATGCGTTAAATACAATTTTTTTAAATCAATAAATTAAAAATGAAGGGATGAACATATACAATTTAAATTTGTACTAAAAGCTTATTTTAATTGAAAGCAAACGGAAATCATGCCGATATTACATTTTGTAAAACATGATTTTAAGCTGTGGTCGAACGTTGAAATGCAAACTTGTTTGTAGAGATAGCTTCGCAACTTTGAAAATGGCGTTTATCGCGTTTGCATTCGAACTCTAAAATATAAGTAGAAAGGTATCATAATATATATATATATATATATATATATATATATATACATATATTGGTACAGAAAAATTAGTACAACATTTTGTACCAAAATAAATAAATATTACGCTCTGAATTTTTTATTTTTAACTTTAATTCTAAATTAATCAAGCACTCTGCTGGGATTTTTCCTGCTATATTACAAAGAAGGTATATATATATATATATATATATATATATATATATATATATATATATATATATATATATATATATATATATATATATATATGTATATATATATATATATATATATATATATATATATATATACAGGGTGAAGCAGAGAGGGAGGACGTTTTTTAACATATCACAAAATCGTCAATTTTTTTATTAAAACATAATGTATTTGCAGATTTGAGTTCATGAAGTCTTAGCATTTTTTTTCTTTTCAGTTGTCAAGAATAATGAGTCTATCACGGCAGTTCAGCGTGAGTTTCGTCGCCATTTCAATATCCACCGAGATCAAGCTGTTCCCACTCGCAACACTATCCTACGTTGGGTTAACGCACTTCGTACACGAGGTACACTGATGAACAAAAGACCACCAGGCCTTATACGATCAGTACGTACCCCTGAAAAATGTTGATCGCGTCAGACAAGCTGTGCTGCACAGTCCGACTCGTTCTGCTCGGAAACGTTCTTCTGAACTAGGCCTAGGTAATTTTTCGGTAATGCGTGCTTAGCATTTAGAACTGCAATTTCATCCCTACAGATTGGGCGTTGTGCAAGAGCTGAAGCCCGGGGATTATGCACAGCGAGTGACGTTCTCAAATGAGATGCAAGAAATTTATTTAGCAAAATGACAACCTCATATTGTTCATGAGTGATGAAGCTCATTTACATATCAATGGCATGGTTTATTTATTCAGCGAATTCAAAGTCCTTCAGCCACGCAGTAGCCTCCTGGTCTGCTGTGTGAAGGGTGGTTAATCCTCCTCTCAGTCGTTGGAGAGGGCAGACTTCAATGGTTTGCTCCATTGTCTGCTCCTCTCCACAAGCACACAGTGTGGATGGGCTGCTGCCCCATCTGTGAATTGTGGCCAAGCACGGGCCATGTCCAGTCCTGAATCTATTGATGATTGACCACTCTTACCTTGGGAGGTCGGTGCCAGGCACTTGTTGGTTAGGGTCTGACACCAGGTGTTTATTAGGGACCTCCTTGGACGCCCATTCCTTTTTCCAGGCTGATTGGATGGTGAAGTCAGCTGATGGGATGTTTTTCCAAATGGGGCGTCTGGATGGAAGTCGAGCAGTGGGTGGGTTGAGGATGTCTTGATGGATTGGTAGATGAGGGGAGTCTTCAACCTTTTGAAGCATACTTTGAGTGGATGCTGTTCGCCGGATGTGTGGAGGTACAATGTTTGATAGAACGGGAGCCAGGGTAGTGGTGTTGAGCGGATTGTCCCGGTTATGATTCTCATTGTTGTGTTGAGCTGGGTGCCTACAAGGTGTGTGTGGGATAACCTGGGCCAAACAGGGGCACAATATTCTGCTGCAGAGTAGGCAAGGGCCAATGCAGAGGTGTGTAGCGTGGAAAATGATGCACCCCATTTTGCACCAGACAGCTTGCTGAACAGGTTGTTCCTGGACTTCACCTTAGCCGCCGTCCCATTGATATATTTCTTGAAGGATAGGGTCCTGTCAAGGGTCACTCCAAGGTAGGTTGGATTAGGGGCATGCTTAAGTTGGAGACCGCTCAAGAGGATGTTGAGTTATATGGCAGCTTTTGCATTGTGGAGATGGAATACACTAGAGACAGTTTTTGCTGGGCTTGGTTTTAAACGTCAGATTTTGCAGTACTGGTCCAGTTTAGTGAGGTCTTCAGTGAGAACCCGTTCCAGTTGTTCAAAGTCTGGTGCTTGGCATGCCAGACAGATCTCATCCGCGTAGGTGAATTTGCGGGATTTGGTGCTGGGTAGGTCATTTGAGAATATATTGAATAGTGTTGGAGCTAGAACTGAGCCTTGTGGGAGCCCATTTTTGTGTGCTCTCCATGCGCTGGTGTTATGTCCAAGGTGAACTCTGAACCTCCGGTTGGTCAACAGGGTTTGGATGGCAATTGTTGCCCAGGCGGGAAGCTCTTTTGTGAGTTTCAGTATGAGGCCTTATTGCCAGACCGTATCATAGGCGGCTGTGAGGTCGAGGAACACAGTCCCTGTCTTCAGTCTGTTCTCGAAACCATTTTCGATGAAGGTGGTTAGGGCCAATACTTGCTCTCCTGCGCTGCGGTCCTTCCGGAAACCTGCTTTGTCGACGCACAGAATGTCCTCTACTCCTGGGGATATACGTTGGAGTATAAGACGTTTCAGTATTTTGTAGGGAACACAGAGTAGAGAGATTGGGCGGTAGCTTGCTGGTTGTTTGGGGTCTTTGCCAGATTTTAATATAACAATAACTTTTGCTGTTCGCTATTTCTTTGGGATCAGGTTAGTCTGTAGGATCTTGGTGAATCAACAGAACTGCCGTTACTGGGCTTCTGAAAATCTAAAACAATTGCACGAAAGATCGCTGCACAACCCTAAAGTGACGGTGTGGTGCGCTATAGTCAAAACTGGCGTCATTGGTCCTTAATTTTTCGCAGAGGATAATGGAAATGCTGTTACCGTGAACTCGGAGCGCTATATCGAGATGATAAATAACTTCTTTTTACTTTAGTTACGACGAAAACGTATTCCCATTCGACGTGTGTAGTTTCAATAGGATGGGGCAACAGCTCACACAGCTAGAGCATCAATGGACGTTATTCGCCCTCTCTTCCCTGGTCGCCTCATTTCTAGGTTTGGCGACATTAATTGGCCTCTTCAGTCACCTGACTTATCCATGTGCGATTATTTCTCATGGGGTCACCACAAAGCACGTGTAAACGAGCATAAGGTTCGTACATTGGAATAACTTAAAGAAGCTATTAAAAACATCCAAGAAAGCTTTTAAAATGTATTATTGATAAGGGAGCCACATGAGTGATGTTGTTTTGAACACTTAATTTTGTAAAATGCTATTTCAATACGAACTCAAATCTGTAAATAAATTTATTTTCAATAAAAAATGAACGATGCTGTGATTATTTGAAAAACGTCCGCCAACGCTGTATATAAATTACATTATAGATTTTACAGATAAATACAACTAAATATATACACATACACACATAAACGTACAAATATATATATATATATATATATATATATATGCATATATATATATATGTGTGTGTATGTGTATGTGTGTGTGTGCAACTATTCGGATTAAGACACCATTATAATTGTGTTGTTGAAATTTTGATAAGGATAAACTTCGCTTGTAAACGCAACCACATATCTACATACATCTTACATATACAGAATATGCCAACCAATACACCTAAAACTATATGTATATACCTAAATACACACGCAACTTATACATGCCCATCGATACGTATATATGCATATATATATATATATATATATATATGTGTGTGTGTGTGTGTGTGTACACAGATAAATCCACATTCAATTAACTTGATCATACATGTACATAACATAGACAAGCATACACTTAATTGATACGTGCATAAATATCCGTTTTTGAAAACCTTAATTAGTGTAAAACCCAAATTTAGCTAAATACACACATAAAAAAATTACAAAAACAGTATACTTGTACACACGCATACCTCATGTACGTCCATTCAAACCTATATGTACATGTGTACCTATATATAAATATATATATATGTATATAACAGTGTATATATATACGTATAAGAAATATAAATATGCATATATATACATGTAAATATATATAAATAATAATCTAATTCATTTTGACTTCAACATTGATTTTGTTTCATGGGAGCCGTTTGAAGGACCCCCGATCATCAGGTGTTGAAATAAAATCATGCCCGTACAAATAAGATTATAATCACACAAGGTATTAGAAGGTGATAGAAATTTTGAATAAAATTAAAGATGAATCAATCAAAAATATAAGTAAAAAGAAAAAAGAGAAAAAGGAAAAAGAAAGAGAAGGCAGTGATAAAAACTACACGAGACAGAGGAAGTAAACAGAAGGAGATGAAGAGAACACAGCTATTGTTGCCGGGTGTGGGGGAGTAGAAATATGAAGGCACATATTTAGGGTTGACGCGCGTTAACACATGTCAAAAGGACTACTGTCTGGGTCAAAACTTCCCGTAGAAAACAAATGTATGGAGAGCGGGTAGATGAGAAGGATGGGAACGGACAAAAATGCTGAAGGTGCTAATAACAGTAAAGTGTAAAAATTAAGGTTAAAATTAAAAGTGTTTATACATCGATAAAAATAAAATTATGAATACAGTAAATATTAACAGTATGAAAATATAAGTAATATATACATATATACATTTGTTTTCTAACGAGTAAATGTATATATATATATATATATATATATACATATATATATATAATATATATATATATATATATATATATATATATATATATATATATATATATATATAGAGAGAGAGAGAGAGAGAGAGAGAGAGAGAGAGAGAGATAGATAGATAATATTGTAACATATTTTCAGAAGAAATAATATATCTCAAAGGATACCGAGTTCTTGGATTCCTTTGAAATTAATAGTCTGTTTACCAATGTAATGACTGACACCATTGGTATACGTGATGATTATTTTTACTGTGTCCGCTTAACATCTCTACCATTTCCTGAACAAATGTTCGTTGAACTGATATAGCTTGCTACTAAATCAATTTCCTTCAGTTTTTACAATATAATGTATCGGCAAATGTATGTGTTGCCCTTTCAGCACCTTGTAAGCTAAAATATTCGTTGGATTTTTGGGAAAACAATTATATTCCAAATTGATTAAGCCGGCATTTTACACACGTTACATTGATAACACTTCTGATTGTTTTCCTTTACGGAGTGATGCTGAACACTTTCTTCATCTTCTTTGTGACTTGCATCCATCGTTGCAATTTACTATGGAGGTTGAAGATAGTTGTACTCTCCCATTCCTTCATGTTTAGTGTATAAAGCTGATTTAACGTTTGAAACCTATGTGTATAGAAAACCAATATTTACATGTATTTATCTAAATTGTTTTTTCTACGTCCCTAAATCAAGACAAATAAATCTTCTTGGTACTCTGATTTGTTCCTCAACCCGACCCGATGAGAAACATGGTGAAATTACCAATATTTTTCCTGCCAATGGATATCCCATCAACATCATAACCACTCAATGCACGCAAATTTGCTATATTTAATGGTGATACATTTACTGGCCGGTCAGCATGCCTTATCTATTGGAAACTTGCATCGTTAGATCCCGACGGCCTTGGCATTATCAAAAGGATTTCTTCTTTCTATGCAACGCTGTTTTCCAGAAACCATGCTGAGAGTAGTTTACACGACTCGAACCTTTTTTTCTGCTTTCCCTAAGGATGATTCGCCAGTCATTTAAAAGTATGATGTTGTTTATAAACCTATATGCCAGTGTGGAGCTGACTTTGTTGGATAACATCCCAACAACTAGAAAAGAGAATAGCCTAAAATATACCACGTGCTGTTAGATATGCCGTGAGACGTAACCAGTTGGTTTACAAATACTATCAAAGAGGCTGCAAGAAAACTAGGGATGCACATGCTAGTTTTAAAATTCATTCGGATTCATCAGCTTTTTTATTGTGTCCGTTAAATATCATCTCGTTTTTTGCCAGAAGGACTCCTGATTTAATAGCTACATCGACGTTAAAAACAGAAGTTCTTAGAGTGTAAAATGAGAAGCCAAATCTGATTGTAGTAGTGGCCTGTTTGAGATATGCATGCAAGTACCAGCGCTATCTTACGCGTGAACTCTAGAATAATTATGGCAAATATGTACATTACACGGGTATGTGCGGGAAATTCGGAAAGGGCTAGTCCACACGATGAGATTATATACCGATACATGCGGACGTATAAAATAGAATATAAACGAAACCAAAATTTCGACCACTTCCTTTATTAAGCTGACGCCATGACAGCTTACCCACTCTTGAAATCCTTTTCTAGAGAGAGGGACTTAATGGAGATAATCAGAATACGTATTCATAACAACAATGAAAGCTGTTTTCGTTAGCATTCCATCTACAATGGCAGGTCAGATAAGACTTTGAAACATTTATTAGATTACATTTCTCTTAAATGTAATAATTATTCTCGTAAGACACGTCATTGACCATGTG
Source organism: Sepiola atlantica (assembly GCA_963556195.1). NCBI lineage: Eukaryota > Metazoa > Mollusca > Cephalopoda > Sepiida > Sepiolidae > Sepiola > Sepiola atlantica. The sequence goes on from OY744517.1 coordinate 70,174,204, forward strand.
AAATTCGACTTGTCTTTGAAACCCCGACATATTTTGACACAACATGCAGCCATTGTACACGGTTCTAGGAGTGTCCTTCAGAATTATTTGTATTGCAGACGCGTCCCCGCTCATATTTGTCCGCACAATGCACGCTTTTATGTATGGCTCTCTAAGAGGCAAACTCCATGACTTGCTCACCTGAAGCGATAATTTAGTACTATCGATTATATTCGTTGTATGTTAAGTCTTCTTCTCTGTCTCTGTTTCCCTTCTCTGTTTTCGTATTTCCGTCTTTTCTCCTTCTCATCTTCTATCTGTATCGTTATCTCTTCCTTTCCTCTAACTCTCATCTCTGTCTCACGTTTCTCTCTCTCTCCCGCTCTCTCACTCTCTAGCTCTGTGAAAACATACAGATTATTTTGGTAAATTTGTTCTTAATCAATTAGTTATGTCAATATTTATAAGCCATTGATACTACAGTTGTGATGTGTGTCCCTTTATTTTTCTCACTGCCCGGGGATACACTTGAGAGCAACGCCCTATACCAAGAGATACACACTGTTTCTCCTGTTAGATTGCACGAAAAATTCAATGGTTGTATTAAATTTGCATTAAGTTACCTTTATACAATAACTTGAAAGTTGGAGATGATATAAATGAAAAAAATAAACATAGAACTGGTAATCTGGGCAATTGGTATAATTCAGGTTATCCAATAGAATCGGTTAAAATACCAGCATAAATGTCACCTTCCTGAAAACTAATATTAACTTAAGAAAAGGATTATGCTTAAAACGTGAACTTGGCATTACTTTCAACGAAGTAAATAACTTTGAGTATTTCCTACAGGCATGTATTTATATAAAAATGTTCTTTGAGTTACGTATAGCGCTAATAAAATATAATCTAGTGAGATTTCCGATCTCTCCCGAACACAAGCCCAGTTTATTATTACTAAGTAAGCAGTGGCAATAACATATACGTTTACGCTCAATTTCATAGCTTGGTCTTTTTTACTGGTTGCTTTTCAAACATTTATTTGCCCTGTATGTGTTTCTAATGTCTTCTTATCGGCATTCATTAATTTTGAAGGCTTCTTTATCCAACATATTTTCGGAAGCCTGTCGTCGCGTCACTTACTTATATTCATATTCCATATTCTACGCCCATTGACTAGGTCCGTGCAAAACAAATGGTCGATTCCCAAAATGTAAAAAAAGTGTTACCCTCCCTTCACTTAAAAATGTACCAAAATTCAGAAAATCTACCAATTTTACTAAGATCCTCAGTATTTATTAATCAACGATCACGGAATGTAGTAAAATCATTATTGTTCTTAAAATGTTAGTGAGTATGTATTATTTGTTGAAAATAAAATACACCTTTTCTAAAGTTATATTTTTAAGTATTAATAAGAAATGCATGATCTTTTTTGGGTGTTTTAATGAAAATAAAACACTGTAAATGTTACCAATTAAACATTAAAAATATTTCATGTATATTACGGAAAATTACATCAAATTCCGTGTTAAAAAAACTGGAAGAAAAATTAATTCCTTCAATTAGCTATGTTCTCATTGAATAATCAATATTTTCACCAAAGAAATAATATAATTGGAAAAAATATTTTTTGTGATTTTAATGATTAGAATTTCTGGGAAAATTAAAAATGCGATATAATTATATTCCCCTTCGCACATGAACGTATAATCATCAGCTTAAGACATTCTTTTCATAATCTTTAAGTTAAACCAAAAATTGAAATAAATGAGGATGAGGTTGATTACGAAAAACGAATTTAAAAAATTGGACAATTTCTACTAACGATTGACTCGGATAGGTATGGGGACCCTGTTCTGTAATAAACACTTCGGATTTGCCTTCCAACGAGCACTCACTCCTAAACCGCCCCAATAGTTTTTTCATAGAGCAAACAATTTAAGTTAACAATTCATCGTCAATTATTTAGAAAGATAAAACCTAAGTTTGTATTTTTAGTACATTTTTTTTATAATACATATATAAAAAGTTAAAAACAGTTTTTTATGAATAAATAAGTATAATTCAAATATGACCCTGAATTCTATATATTTATTAATAAATAATTGTTTTAACTTTTTTCAATGAATTAATTTTCAGTGTGGTCATTGGCTTTAATTTACTTTTTCCCACTTAAAATTAAAAATACACTTTTAGTTTTTGTTTTAAAATAATTAATGTAATTTATCGTTACGACACGTTAGGAATAAATTGAGTAACTAAACTTTCTAACTATTATGTAAAAAAATGAAAAAATTGACGCAGTTTGTAACGTAAAAATAATTTTTTTAACAACATTTAAAAAAAAGTTTTGTTTCAAATTCTAAGAATACACATTTGGAAACCGACGTAATCATTAATTTCAGAGTATTACAAAATTAAAAACAAATAGCAAGTTAAATATGAATCATTTTAGATAAAACTAAATAAAATCGTAATTGGTACATTCACAAATATTAGCATATTCTGTTATATTACAACAAAATAAGGAACTTAAATTAAGTACATTTCTTTATAGCCTTTAAAAGAATAAATAAATTAATGGATAATAATTTTTCAATTTCTATAAACTATTTACATATCAAGATAAAAATTATAAATTATTACGTTTTTGTCTTCCATATATTGTGCATACCGATAGTCAATCAGTAAACACAATCGTCTACCGATTTAGAGCTGCCGGATTTTTATAAACTATGACTTTTGGTGTATAATTTTGCTAATTTTTAGTAAAACGTAGGATTTATTTTCTTAATCACATATCTTATGACTTTAATTTCATTATTATCTTCAAAAGTGTTCAGAAAACCTGTAAATTACTTGTAAAAATCAATTGAAAGATGAATATAATCTTTCAAGGGAGTTGTACAAGTAATTTCTTCAAAGTTAAAATTAACTGAATTTTTTTTAGCCTTCGTAATAACATTTTTTATCATATTTTGTTAACACGTAAATATACATTTTCCTTTATCTAAACAGCTTTATGCAGTTTTACGGAGCATCTAACAATCGGAAATATATAAATAATATCTTTTAACATAGTTATACATTTATATATTGCATGCGCATATGATTTTAAGTTAATTTAAACAACTGGAGTAGATGATGTCTGTTCTCTAAAACTCTCTTTCGATATTTGCACCGGTTCATCTTGCTAAAGTTTTAAATTCTGCCAATTTTCATGACACAATCTAAGATTATTCAACGATAAAGAATAGGTTCGTTTCATTTCTGTTTAATATTATTCACGTATTTGATTTGTCCTTAAGTTAGTATAAATTATCGTTGTCTGTACCGTATATATTATATAATTTAGTAACAACTTCTCCACAGTGTTCTAACATGTGTGACCGTGTTCTATAATATATTCTTAGGTTAGATATCTTTTTCAGATGTGGATGTTCCAAATCTTTTTAAACTCGTGTTAACTTAAGCGTTGGTAAAATCGACGCTTGCATGACGGTCGAATAACGATGATTGCCGATTTTCAATTGTATGGTCATAGATTCTATCACGGTGTGAAGTAGATGTCTGTCTTGCAACAATTACAATCTGTGATATAGCAAAACAGACTTTTTGTGGATGACACTATATATATACATATATATATATATATATATATATATATATATATATAGTATATAAATTGCACATACATTTTAAATGAAACCTACTTACTAGCCAAATTCTTATGATCGCCGACTGTCAACTATGTAGTCGTAGTTTTAATCCAGACAAGAACAGGTGCCTATCACGCCATACTAAACAGTTGTGATACAGCGAAACAGTTTTGATCTTGGCGACTATATATATTATTATAATTGACCATATCTAAATTTAATTTAGTGTTTACGTTTTGAATAGTCTTATGAGGAATTTTTATATAACGATAGAATAAGATACATTTGCAATGTTACTAAGTAACAGTGTAAAGACAGGATGTAGGGAGTCTAGAATAAGACAGAGAAAGGTTTTGTTACTTAAATGTAATATTTTCGTTACGTTTTGACATGTGTTTGAAAAGTGTTAAAAGAAACTTATTGTAGAATTTGTGAACATATACTGAAATTATATATATATATATATATATATATATATATGTGTGTGTGTGTGTGTGTGTGCGTGTGTGTGTGTTTGTTTGTGGATTAACAAACAATACATTTATATTTGTTTCAAGAAAGATGCGAAAACGTAAGAAACATGTTTTAGCTTCCATAGCTAAAACGCATAGGTTATTAAATTCTACATGTCAATGACACATTCTCAACGAGTCTCAAGAAAAAGTAACGTTTCATTATAATATCCTGCGGTAAAAATGAAATTCCATATACAATAACATTAGATTAAACCATTAAAGTAATTTAACAACCCTATATAGACGATTATATACACATGCACGCACACACACATTTATATATATACATATATATTTATATATATATATATATATATATATATATATGATTATGGAAAGAATATTCTAACGTGATCGAAAATGAAAACGGATAAACCAAAACTATTTATCACTTTATTTCAAGACTGTTTTAAAATAACTGATTTTTAAATAAATAATATAGAAAGACAATATTTGAAAAAAATGGTGAGTGTGTTACGTGAAAAGAATGGTTTCTCTCTTTCATTTTCAAACGAAACGTAGTTTATTAGAATGGGAGAAAATGTGGTGCAACTATTGCGTGAAAACATTGTTTTTGTCTTTTTCGAACGAAGCATAGCTGTTACAATAAACATGTGTGCTGCGTTTATGAAGTGAGAAGAGTTTTTCGTTTGTTTTTTAGTATCGATATTATATACAATTGCATTTGACGCATATTTGTTATCGTTGCGATCAACTTGGGGTACGGTGCATTTTATGAGTCAAAGGGAACTTTATATTCTTTATTTGTTGTTATTTTGCCGATTCCCTCTGTCGAACGTTTAATGAATATATAAATAATTTGGTTTCTTCTTTGTTTGATTATATATATATATATATATATATATATATATATATATATAACATCATTCAATAAGTACCCGGCTTACCTTGTTAAGAAACATATTTTAGACAAGACATGGAATATATTGATCAACCATTTAATTTTCTTAGTAGAGCAACATATACACAATTACCGGCCCTTATCATATGATGTTATATATATATATATATATATATATATATATATATATATATATATATATATATATGATGGACTCTTCGTCGGTTTTGATGTATGAGGTTCCTTCAATCCTGTTTATTGAACCCTGTATTGGAGTCGTAAATGACTCTTCAGTCTTTCGAGTGATTTGCAGAGAAGTCCACAGATTGTGCAAGAATGTTAATCGTTTGAGTATATGGCGGGAACAGCAGCAGGTATTTTGTTTTTTCACTAGTTTCACGAAGCGGGACAATTTTCAATGCTGCATTATTCCTGGTGCCATCATAGCATGCCCTCATCCATTCATCACGATCACTTGCTCTCTTCTTAAAGGAAACATGGTTAATATTCGTGGCTATGATGTTATTTTTTAGATTGTCTGTGTATCTAAGAAACGGTCGACTCACGTTTCGATTACCACCATCAAGTTGACCATACAAAGGCATTTTCGAAATGTTGCTGTCTTCCAGACGTATCATGTGACCGGCCCAACATAATTGTGATCTCATGAGAAATGACTCAATACAATCAAGATTACACACGGTGAGAAATGCAGCATTAGTCATCCCATCCCTAAACCCTTAGTGATATATATATATATAGTACTCCAGGTAAAGTAAACAGTCACAGGATTACAATGTAAAGAATTCCTACCTGTCTTATAAAGAGTGCTCAATATAAAATAACGCTTTTATATATATATTGTTTAAGTTATTCTATACGGACACGCACATACTCCCCGACACTGGCATGTCCATGTTATCGATAACAGCTGTTAAAAACTAAGTTCTCATCAGAGGGAAATAAAATATGGTCCTTCTTTCAGATCATATTTAGGAAGAATGATATGGAAAAAGAAAAAAAATGTTTGGAAGAAAAATGATTGGAGGGTCACGTCGTCAGATTTAAAACGGTTTAACCGATTGTAAATGTAACAATAATAAAAAATAATGAAAATAGGAAAAACAGCAATGAAAAACAGCTATATTTTTCCTTTTATATTATCGGTAGCGACCATCTGTACTTAGCCTGAATTAATTTTTTAAATGCACATGAAGTAAAAAACATGAAATAAATTTAAAAGATAAAAAGTGGAAAATCAACTACATGCGGTCAAAATGGCTACCCCCTTCATTTTTACCTTAATAAAGGAAGATGCGAGACAGTTTGTTCGTTTTGTCCTTTTTCTACCTCGCATAAAATTGACGCTGTTAAAGTAACTTTTAATAAATATCGACGGCTTGACACATATACTCCAGGCATAAGATAGCATTGAAAGTGTGCTACAGGTAAGTGACTCGTTTTATTTTTTACATAAGGTCACAAATGTTTATTTCCAATTTTCGCCCGTTTCAAATCTGACAACATGACCCCCTCCCCGCCCTCAATGTTAAATTTTTGAATTTCGTGTTTTTTTTGTTTTTTCCCACTACATTATATCCAAATATGATCTGAGGAAAGAGCCAAATGTTCTTCCCCCGATGAAATCTCAGTTTTTTTACATCTGTAGATCGATAACATCGACCTGTCAGTGTCACGGATTATGTAAATGTCTGTATGAATAAAAATATATATATATATATATATATATATATATATATATATATATATATATATATATATATAAATGAATAAACGCGAAAGTGTTTTTTTTCATCTATCCTAACTATATTAACAACAAAACACGTAAGTACTATTTAATCCTAATGATATAAACATATGTTGAAATACTGTATATATATGTATATCGACCTAACTCAAGTAAATATCGATTTTGCTTATTGTCAAATTTATTTATTTTCAAGTTTTTAATAAATTAATATTCTGTAATATACTTTTCTACAAATTGTCTATTACACACGCAATAGTTTTATCGATAGTACTACTATTATAATTATAAATAAAATAAGATAAATACCTTTTATTTAAAAGATAATAGCGTTTGAAAACTTATTTAGAATTTCATTTTCAAGGGACATAATTTTCTTCCGGCTATAGTGAAGTGTAACATATCGCTAAGATGTCGAGAACAGATACTACACTTTGACTTTAGCCAAAAGGCCAAGAAACTATCAAATATTTTTTTGTGACTTGACATTTTTTAAATTAAAAAAAAAAAGTGTGTTAAATTGGAATATTTTTTAATGGGCAGTGTAGTGTAGTATCAGTTCTATTGTCATAAGACTGTGCTCCCAGTAATTACCCCCTCCGTTTTTAAGGGTGCGTAGGGGAGAAATTATCTCCTGAATAAAAAAAAGACTCGATTTCGTCAAATATATATTTCATGGGGTTGGGCGGAGTATAGTGTCGGTTCTGTTCCTATAAGACCGTCAACGCAAGAATTACCTCCTTCTTTTTGGTTGGAGGGAAGTGTTGGTTCATGATGCTATTATCCTCTGTCAGTGGTGGTCAATTTAATATATGGTCGTTCACCATAATACTAGCTAAGGAAGAACGATAACTCAAGTGTATAATAAACATGTCTTTTTTAACTAGAAAATGATGAAAGTTATCATTCTTCCTTAGCTAGCATATTCATCTTTGTTTATAAAGCTGGCGACTATATTTTCCAGCCAAATCTCAATTAGTTGTTTAACGTAGGCAATGAAACTTGCCAGGGGTTTAAATGTTATCTAAATAAATAAATGCAAAAGTGTTTTTCTACCTATTCTAACTATATTCACATTAAAACGGTTCATGCTTTTTTAATTCTCTATAGAATAGTTTCATTCGTCATGATACATTCCTCCAAGGAATTACCTCCTCTTCGGGGGAAGACCGAACACTATACATTCGTTTCAATACCATTTGTGTGTGGGGGAGTGTAGTATATATTCGGTTGTCATAATATCATCCTCCCGGGCATAAACCCCTTCTTGGGAAGGCAATGTATGTAGTTCGTTCATCACGACATCATCTTCTCAGCTTCTTATTTGCATATTTCATTTCTTTTAAAGTTTCTAATGAATTAAATTTTTCTTATCTGTTAATAATTTATGACATGTCTTTACTATTTTTAAAATAAATTTATTGCTGCTGCTGTTGTTGTTGTTGTTCCTATTTACTTCCCCCCACATGAGCAGGGTCAGGCACAATATTAATAGTTAACGTGGTGGGAATTAACCTCCCCAAAAAGGCACTCTGAATTGGAACAAAAAATTCAATTGCCTCGATCTAGAAGGATGTCTTTTTCTAACAGAGAACATGCAAACAAAGTGCAGATTAAAATACAGATACTACATTTTGCTCTTAGCCTAAAGTCTAAGGAGATAACATGTTGGTAGTGATGATGATGATGATGATGATGATGATGATGATGATGATGATGATGATGATGATGATGATGATGATTAATTAAAACATTGTCATAGAAAAAAATAGCCCTCTTCTAATCTTCCTAAATTTAAAAAAAGTATTTTTATTTAATATTCTTTATTATTTTTCTTTCTTTTATAATAAAGGTGAAAAATACAAAGTACCCATTTTAAATTACTCAGTAATATAAAATCGTGTTCTTTGTCCAGTCCACGTTCCACCCTTATGTTCTTGATTTCATTATATAACCAGTTTTAATGAGGAATTCATTTTTATTTTCATGCTGAAACAAAATAAAATATATCGACGTTGAATATCTTATAGAATATATATATATTAATCTTGTTGTTTTTTTTTTCCTAAAAAACAAAAATTGACGATGTTCATGCGAAGTATATTTCCCTCACATTGGAATATATCAAATAACACTACGACAATTATCATTTTTTTAAAATGTGCTCTAAATTACCAAAATGTCAAATGAAAATTACTTCTTTTGTTTCTGTAAAGAAAACTACAGCGTCAGTGATTGCCGCCTGGGGTGCGGGTAGTTTTTGCTAGCATGTATATAAGGAGATTGAAATATGAAGAGACTGAGATACATATATACATTAAAAAGAAAAGGAAAACGCTAGGATAGATAGATCTATAGATAGATACACATATATTTGCAACAATTACTATGGTTATGTTAATATGGAACTGTCGGTGTTTGAATCAACCTCGGGACTTTGGTCGGATTTAAGCCAAGTTTACAACTTCAGGATGTCGAAGTTAGCCAATATTTTACTAATGGAGGAAACATTGCTTCAATGAATTTTAGATCGTACCTCAAATTACCTTCTTTATGTATCTGTCTCTTTCGCTTTCATTTTATCTAAATCTTTGTCTTCTTCCATTTTTCTTCCTTTCTGTCTTTTCCCAGGCGTCCTTTGTCGTTTTCACATCTCTTTATCAAACTATTACCCCTCTGTTTCGTTACCTTTCTCTCTTCCTCTATCTACTAATGTTCTCTCTCTTGTTCTCTATCCCCCATCTCTCTCTCTCTCTCTCTCTCTCTCTCTCTCTATATATATATATATATATATATATATATATATATATATATATATATATGAATATATCCGTCAGTGTCGCTGTATCGTTTATTCCCTGCCAAGCAGCACAGAAGCGAATAAGAATTCTTGGCAATTAACTTTAATCTAACCCCTAAGGAATACAATTTAGTACCGCCAATTTTATTGCAAAAGTTCGGTGTTAATAGTGGCGTACTTAGTGAAATATGTTATTGATTTATTCGATCTTCAAAAAGTTGGTGTAACGTCAGAGCCATCGATAACGGTTGCTGATACACACCGTGAAATTTGCAAGCCGAGTTCAATCCTTGCCATTCACTCATCAATAACTTATTTAGAAAAAAATATCAGACTTAAGGTCTCGCTAAATTAGCCGGTAGAAGAACACTCTTATATAGCGACTAATGAGTGGTCCTTCCTAGTGTCATTCAACTGAACTGGGAGTAAGTATTTTTTTCAGTTCGTCTACATTGAGACGACATGAAAAACATATGCCCGATTAAAATACAAACTGTTGCCAAATCAAAATGTCACGAGGACAAATAGGAAGTTTAGTAGAAAAATAGAACAAAAATAGTGTGAATGCAAGAACGTATTAAAAGAGATGTTTTCTTTCGTATCAGCAACCCGGTTCGTCGTACACCACATTCACCACTGAACACACCCGTCAAGAAGGGGGCGATCCTTCAATAGTTAGTAGAAGGTGAAATAAACCCTTTTTTTCATTTATTTACGTAGCATTTTTGATAAATATATAAAAGCTGATTTGACAAACTTCTAATATCATTCGTAAAATATTAAGGTTTTCGTTTCGAGACCCTTATGATTATTGTATTTTAATTTTTAAAAAAACATCCGTGTGTCCCTCGTGGTTTTCTTCCGATCCGCTCAGGATTTCGTATGTAAAATTACAAAAACAAACGAAAAATCGAGAACGGATATTCCTCAGATAGATTAGGTTCAATCAGCGTGCTTTTTTTTAATTTCAAACTCATGCGTTAAAGAATATAGCAAGGCTGCTTCTTCTTTCTTCTTTCGTGTGAATCAGATGATTCCGGTGTTTGCATTAGTTTCCCCGATGTTTTTCTAGTTATAAATCTTTTCTGGAAAGACATCGGGTACGTACGGGAAGGACCACAAGAATGTTGCCAACATCCCTAAGTGAAAGTAGTACTGTGGAACCGACTGGATTCGAACTTGGAACACCCAGGTATTCAGTCCGTGTCGATATCTACTTAACCATCGTCACCTCCCACCAAGGCTGCTGAAAAGAAGGATTGCCTCCTTTACCGGACTAGGACACTTGTCACGCCGGAGAGTATCGATATCTCTATATAAACACCATTCGCCCATGTATTAGTTATTGCTGGCATATCCGGACTGCTGCACAATCTACTAGCTTCTTCCCCAAGACAGGGGTGTAAAAGGAGTATTCACCTAATAGGTCAAACACCCTTTACCAAGTACCAACCCCGTCTCGATGTAGCACCGCTGTGCTTTTTTTTACAATTACTTTCACGGAATTTTCTCCGGCCAACTTCTGTACTTGTACCCCTTTAAAAGTAAATAGCTTCAACAATCCCGACAAGGAGAAACGCTCTACCTCTTTCACTTTATAAATCCTCAGAGATTGTTTTTACTCTGATAGCTATTTTCTCGAATTGCTTGCTTTCGGAATTCCCTCCCTTTTCCCTGTTTCCTGTCTGTACTAACATGCCGAAATGTAAATGTAATGTGAACAAATATGTTGTTTGACAACTCCTGAATTAGGATGTACCTATAAATCTGGCACCTAATTCACAATAACCCCTTACCTTTCAGTGGCAATGCTGTTTGGGGTGAAGAAAAACATGCGTTTCATGCCGATGTATAGACGAAGTAACCAAACGTTTGCAGAGAAAATGGGGTCTCTAAAGATTTAATGAGTCGAAAATTAAAACGTTCTCAGGAGTGAAAATGTTATTTTAAACTCATTAAAACTTTATTAGTAAGATAAAACGTGACTTCTTTGAAGCTATTCGTATATCAGTGCATGTATATGGAAGTAGCACCTGGACTTTTACAGAAAGATTAAATAAGTAAATTGACTATATGTACAGCAGAATGCTTAGAGTTGCTCAAAATTTCCTGGAGACAGCATCCAATAAAATGGTAACTCTACGTACACTTCGTCAGATCTTAGCCCTGATCAAAAAGAGAGCATCAGATTTGATGGTTATTGCCTGAGGTCTAACAATTAAATCGTCACCGATTCTAGATACCAAAACAGGCATGTTGTTCAGTGGGGTGACCGCACAGAACCTACGTCAAGACACTAGCACATGACTCCCAATGTTCAATATAAAAACCGACCTAGTATGATGGACTAGAGAGCTAGGTTGCGTGAGAGAGTCATAAGGATTGGTGACACAACCACGACTTGATTATGATGAAAACCTAAGCGTGACAAACGGACGGCGGAGGGACGAAATAAATGATTGAATAAACGAATAGAAGAACGTAGCATCTTATAATAACTCACTGTTTATCAATGCTCAAGGGCCACTCGTGGATAAGAAATACTGAGTTGGTTAGATGGACAGTAAGACAACACCGTGAGGATCTGTAACGATTGTTGAAACTGGGAAGAATTTGATTATTGAAGAGTACGGCTCAACAATAATTTGTTAACATTGGACTTGAACACAACCATGCTGTAGTCATCTGGAAAGCAGCCCGTGGCATTGTGTTGCGTTGTCGCAATCAATGGAGCACTTACATGAGTTCACCTAGTCTTCATTGATGTCTTTCAAAATGCACGTTTAAAGATAAAAATGCTATTACACAGTTAAGAACAACGAACTTACGACTGATTGTTAGATGCATCTAAAAAGCGAAACAAAACAAAAAAAGTGTCCGACTACGAAATGGCTGATCACAAAATATCTAATCGATCAAATCAGGTTTAATTTGTTCATACTGGTACCATCTTATACAAAAGAGTCTGCTGCTTTCTAATTAAAAAAGTGTGTTGATTTCTCGCATTTTTTGTCCGTTATACTTATTACTATGTCTTCAATATAATTTATTTTGTATTGTGAAATATTCGAGTATGTGAGTTAACTAGTACACATCGTAAATAGTGCATACATTATCGGGTGGCATATGGGAGAAAGGACACTAAATCTTTTTTGACACGTAGTCAACGAGTATAAATGACTAATAATCGTGATCGTAGGAACGGAAGTCGGGATGCAGAAGAGATATGACATCATAAGAGAGTAAGAGGATCCTGGATGAAAAGTATCTTTCAGTGTCAAAAAAGCGATTGAAAAGACGCACGAGTTAATATGAGTTAACGTATAATGACATATAAACAACTTTGCGTCTAATTATGTCTCTCTTCTTTCCTTTCTTTCTTTATGTAGCTGGACGATTACACTCTGAGTTAATCAACCAGCTATGATGTAAATAAATTGATTGTGCGCTTCTATAAACCTTTTGTTCTCTCGACATGAAACTTGTTCAATTAATTACATATCTAGACGAAAATATATCCAAACTTATTATCAGCCCTTTGTAGCCCACAAGAGTGTTAAGTGATAAAACGGGCGCCGACGATATTGACCTCTGTCATGGGGGGAGAATTTTAAATAAGATATCGTTTTTTAATACTCCAATTTCCATATGCGTAATTAGTATAAAATAATTAAGGACTAAATGATTATGCCACAGTATTATAGCTTTGACCATTTTTTAGTATGAGCTCATATTTTATCCATGACCATTTGGAACTAAACTCCTACGTAGCCACGTTAATGTCATATCAAATAAACTGACTATTTCTAAAGTAGCCACTCTAACTAACTTAATCCTTTTCGACCAATCACAATGTCTTATATGTCATCCCCTCTGTATTCAACCTACCAGATTTTCAAACACTTACATTAAGATTTCGTGTCCCGCTACTTAAAGCAGATAAGTGAACAAGCTGTACATAAACTTATTTGTATAAACATCGCCAACAAGTAGATTAACCTCGTAACCATAGCAACTAAAATTGTTATGGTTTGTTTCTAATTACATCTTGAACTTAATTAACGTATTACACACATGAGCACATATGTTGCTTTCTGAGTTAATGCATCGTCTTATAGATAAACGGTCGGTCACATTTTAAATATTTTGGACCACTGAATGTATAATTTTAAATGTGGCGGATAACTAATAGAAATTTAGAAAAAAAGCTAATCACATGTATGTATATATGTATATATATATATATATATATATATATATAATAAAATAGATCGTTCATTTAAAGCATTGCTGGGTCAATATTATACAATTAAAAATAGAAGCCTTTGTCAATGCAAGATTACTCATTTTTATTTATTTTTTACTTTAATCTTATTAATATCGGAATAAAATTGCATCATCATAATTGACCAGTACTGTGTCATTTTTTTTTCATAAGAAAACACAAAAACAAAAATAAACAAACTTTTTTCTTTTGTTTCATAATAAAATCCGTCGTTCATTTAAAGCATTGCTGGGTCAGTATTATAAAACTCTAGCATGCCAATGCTTTCTTCGTTCTACAACCAGAATTTGAATTCATAACCGCCAACGTCATCGGCGTGGATACATCATAACAAGGACATTTATCAATGAAACAAAAGAAACAAGTTTGTTTATTTTTGTTTTTGTGTTTTTTTATGAAAGAAAATGGCACAGTACTGGTCAACTCTGATGATGTAATTTTATTCCGAAATTAATAAGATTAAAGTAAAAAAAATAAGTAAAAATGATTAATCTTGCATTGATAAAGGCTTCTATTTTCAATTTTATAATATATATATATATATATATATATATATATATATATATATAATAACTAGAAAAATACCCTTTCTAAGACGTGTGCCATTAATTTTATGAACATAACAATTTTGCATTAATGTAATATTGTCGCTATCTAGATTAAAATCAAGATATAATGATATTAAACCTGACGTTAAGCATCATTATTTCAATTCTGATCAGCATTGATTACATATTTTTAATTCTCAAAATGTTTCAAATTCAAGGGTTGAGCTTAAGGGGTCTTAAAAAGGAATTGAAGTGAATCAAACAAATTAAAAATGCAAAGTTTTTCAATTATTACACGGTTTTAGTGTGATATTTTTCCTGTTTATTTGAAATCAGTTTGGCTAGCATGATAGTACTACAAGACGGAAAGGTGTGTCTATTTCAAGTCGAGATTGATACGGATTCTTTATTACTGTTACAAGTAAATGGTGTTTCGAACAAATTTGTTGTTAGAAATCGCACCCTTACTTTCATTGTTTTTTTTCTAGTGTGATGGGTGTTTATTATTTATAAAGAGCCACACAATTGTTATTTATCAGGATGACTAGAATTTTACTTTGAAACTGACTTCGCAAGACAGTCGATAAGGCTTTTTTTTCATTCAGCCGTAAGTCGCTTCATAAAAATTGAAATAATGTATTTTGTTTTTGGCGCAACATCAAAAGTTTAGCACGGACCATGAGTCAACAGGTGGCGACAACTATTCTAGATAACCATGTAAATAACAAAATGAGGACATATCTTTGAATAATGGTGTGTATAGAAAATTGTTACATATCTTAAAAGCATGTATTCCTAGACATCGTATCTTTTTAAGTAATAGTTTACGTTTTTCTAGCTCTTCTAAACACTAACCCAGTTTAAGAATATTAAACTAGCAGTTGAAATGACATATACGTATAACCTCAATATAATGACCTTGTCTTTTTCTCTCGTTTCTTTTTTACAATGTTTTCACTTTCGTCCTTGTGGGGATGTTGTTGTGTCTGTCGTAAAACATGTCGGACTTTTGTCATATAGCTCAGGAAGATTGTGTCTCAGGGTGTCTGGTCTGTATAAATTATTTCTCGTTATCCACAGCTATTCGTTAACCTGAGTGAGTACAAGTTTTATCCCTGGCACGTAAAGCAGCAAAGTTCAGCGGTTGCATGTGGGATCGGGTAAGGTTGGTCTCATAAAACACAATGAGATAACACAGAATAAACACTGTCGCTTGCTACTCGCAGAGGCAGAGACGAGCAGAGATCGAAATATCCTAATGCTGACTACTTCTAGATTTTCACCACAGTACCCTCAGCTGCGTATCTCTGATACTACTTATGCTTTCTTGTATTTATATCTAACGCATTTACGAACACCTGTCTTGGCGCCAAATATTTCAATCTATATCATACACTGAACGCCTATAACGCAATATCTGCTTGTTTACAATAATTGGATTGAGCTAGTCTTCTAGAGAAATAAAGAAACATATTTTATTTGTGCAACCCGTAACGATAACAGTATGATTTTCATAAATAATTGCTTGTAGAATTATAGTCAATGCTGCTAAAGACTTAGTCAGGAACGTAAGTTTACAACTGTTCAGTTTCCCTGGATTATTTATTCCATTCTGTAACATAGTTATTCTAAGCCAACTTTATTAGCTTTTGTTTAATGAAGCCTTCATGCAAGACTGTGTATAAAAACTTAGTAGTTTTAGGCATTACATAATCCACTGTTATTACCACTTGGTTTCAAAAGTAGTAAAAAATATGAAAGCTATTTATTTACATGTACTCTCCGAATTAATACACTTTTCGAAAGAAAGGTGTCATCAACCCCAGCGAAATGTGTTAACATAACAAAGAGACAGTAGAATAGGGAAACTATCGCTTGCCGGGGAGAGTAAGTTGGTGGTCTGCGCCTTGAAAACTTTCTGGCAATGCTGTTAACGGGCTGGCACGGTACGATAGGCACATTCCCTTCAATTAACTGGTTAATCCTATATATAGGTTTGACGGGTCTTTGGTCGAGTGTTTGTACTATTAGCCGTCATTAATTATCTAGTGATATTTAATCATCTGGACTGAAGGAACCATTGGCTGCTACTGACAAACCATTTTATATATAGAAAATTATATATTTTTTTATTCATTTCCGAAAAGAAAAATTACGAACTGGAGAGTCGGCTGAGCTTGGCAACGAGTGACCGATGTTCACTAAGTCGAAAATCCAACTAAAAAATCTCCCTCGCGGTGATAAAAACAAGAGGGAAAAGAGAATAAAAGGTGTGAAAGAGAAGAAAAGATTCGCAATATGCATGAACAAGAAAAGGAAGTAAATAGAAAAAGTCACTGGCAGTATTCTAACTTTAACTTACGCCACGCAACTGTTAATTTGACATTTAACCTTATCAGATGCTCCAGTAAGGCTCGATTTTATAAACATCTGTCAAATGCAGCGAGGGTTAGATCTGATTTACGACACACGTCCTCACGCTGGCTGCTGCGGTTGATTTTTTAAATTTTATCAACACATAGTCGATTTTAAGTGTCTTCCTGCGAGTATGCAATAAGACACCCATTTAAAAAATGCAATTCAAGAAGTGAATATGCCCTTTTAATAAATACCCGACAACTAAAGAGGCTGAGATAATCCGTCTGTATTCATCTGACTTGGCTTGTTTTAGATATAGAAGAAAAAGGAATCGCCAGGTTCCAGTTAAAAACACAAACATTTTTCTACAATTGATATCAACTTCATTTAAAAGCTTCATCAACACATACACACCTAATAGAATACAGGTTGATAAACAATCGGGCATGTACTATCGAAGAAGAACAGAGTCCAGGGATTCATATCGTCTCGCCAAGTAGTTGCTACAATCGAGGCAAGTGATATCACGTGGGATTACGTTGGCGGCATCTCGACTGTTTAGATTGGGGCGACGAACTCTTTAGGTGAAAATGAGAAAAGGCGCGCATGCGCAAAGTTTTTTAATAACCCGACAACTCAGTATGCGAGTCTGAACATGCTTGTGTTATCCAACCGAACAACGTACCAATCACTACGCAAAAGAGTACATGCAATTACAAAAGAAAATAGATCTTACCAATGTAACTGCTACAGATTAATACATAAATGTCAGATGATCACAGACCTCGAAATAAAAATAATAACAGTTATCATTATAATAACCAATCATATTAAATATTATCATAGTCAATAACATATGAGTAAAGGTAAATACTTGTAAATGTGTGACGAAGATAGTGACCCTTTTATAGGAGCTTCAATTCCTCATATGTAAAGGTATTGTACCTGGCTTTCCATTGCTCGTGCCGGGAGACACGCAAAATCGAAAAGGTGTTATTGTAGCATTAAACATGGCGAATGCAATTCAGGCTTATTATTACTTCGTGGGTCGCCGGATGCTTTCGAGATGACAACTTAAATATCAACAATTGAAACTCCAGGCTCTTAATTAAAGGTCAAATCAACTGCCACCCAGAAAATGTTGAACTGATAGCATCACCAACTTTCTATCTATCTATCTCCCTTTCTTTTTGTTGTGCATATTGTGTCTCTTCATTCTCTTTTAGACTTTTCATTCTCTTTCTATCTCCCCTCACTCTTTCTATCGTACGCAACCAACTCCAGCCGACTTCCAGTTTTAATTATGTTTCCTCAGTAAAAATAAAAAATAAAATATTTTTATCTATAAAAATGTGTTGTTCGTCCCCTCCTATTATATAGCATTCAATTGCAGCACAGCGGTTCCCTTAGCCCAAATAATTAATTATCGGAAGAAAATTAATGACCCCTACACCCGACCTAAGATCCGTCAAGACTACGGACGGGATTAACTCATTAATTGAAATGGGTGTGTCTATTGTTTGCCACCAGTCGGCTATTACAGTGGCAGGGCGTTAACAGCCTTTCTAAATCCGTCTAGCAATCGATAGTAGCACAATATGAGCAAAGGTCAATGATTCTACTAGAGATTTACACACTGCAATACACTGGACACATGTATATCAGCGTTCGTTTCGATATAGTACGAAATTAATTTTACCCTGAGTATGGGAGTTCAAATCCTGGTGAAGTAGCTGTTCTTTTCTTAGCTTGAACATAGACTAAATAAGATTGGTTTATGGTCAAAATAATAATAATACTACTACTACTACTAATAATAATAATAACAAACAATGTATCATTTTATGTCCTTATTCAGAGTAAAGAAGATCATTTCATCCCATACGATTAGGACTCTTGTACTTAACAAAAAGTTATTGACAATCAATTTATAGAGGGATACGAGGATGCACTATTACCACCTGCGCCCGAATGGGCGCAAGCCGACTGAGCGACGCAACTTCTTTTTAAAGCGTACCTTGTGTAGTATGCCAACGCAACATGATTTCGATAATAATGGCCTTCATGTACATGTACACGAATAATATTTATTATAAATGCAGACAATTTGGCACATGGTCATTATACAGGTGAATGGATGTTTGTTGGCTTTTTGGGGTGCAGTACTTGTCTTAAACAACTTGGTTCGTTTCACCTCTGATTGGAATAGCGTGAATCATGTTTGTATCGTCTTCCTTTCACAATACTTTAAGAGCTGTATCACGTGATCCCGAAAAGCTTCAAGCGCTGTTTCCTTTGAAGGCATAGAGTTAGCTATTTTCATACCCTCTTTCACTCCCAATACGGTAATATTTTATCGATTGGTCGGGATAGGCTTAAAACGGTGCGCCCTCTCAGGATATTGAGATAGGCATTTGTTTTATCATCTTTATTTGCACAATATATGATGTTCGGTATTAGATATTTGTATATCCCCTTTGTACCCCATTATCGCGATTACTTTTAAAGGCATATCCCGTTGAGGAGATGCAGTTAGGCCTGTGTTGTATCCTGCACAATACGTTAAGTTCTGTAAAATCTGATCAGGATAGGCTTGTTTTAAGACGTTAATGTTTGTATTTCGTAATATCAAAATGCTTAAAACGCTTTTCTCTTTGAGGGCACAGAGTTATACATTGTAGGTATCCTCTTTCATTCACAATACGTTTATATATATATATATATATATATATATATATATATATATATATCCTTTTTCTTTCACAATACCTGTATCCCGTGATATCGAAAATCTTTAAACGCTGTCACCGCTTAGCTGATAGCATTAGACATTTGCTGTATTCTTGTTATTTTACAACACCTTTAGATATGTATCCTGTTGTCGTAATAAAAGTCAAATGATGATCCTTCAGTGGGTAATAGATTTAGACATTTATTATATTATTTTTCTTTCACAATACGTTAAGGTATGTATCCTGTGATCACAATAGACTTCAAATATTGTCGCCTCTGAGGTGAACAGATTTAGTATGTTGTTGTATTCCCTTACTTTCACAGAACAATAAGGTACATAGCTCCAAGATGTTACTTTCACAATATGTTAAGATGTGTACCCTAATGTTTGCGATGTGTTTAGAACGCTTCCTATTCTTAGGGGATTAGATTTAGGCACTGTGTTATGCTATCGCTTACCCTAGACATTAAGCTCTGTATCCTTTGTTCGCGATAGACTTACCACGCAGCTCCTCCTGGACAGAATAAAGTTAGGCATTCGTTCTATCCTCTTCTTTTTCATAATATGTTATGTTTGCATCCTGTTGATGGGATAATGTTAACACGCTGCTCCTTTTGAAGGGAATAGAGTTAGGGATTTGTTGTTTCCTCTATCTTTTACAATATGTTAAGGTAAGTATCATGTGGTCGCGATAAGCTTACAACACTGCCCCTCTTAGGGCAATCGAGTTACACCTTATTTTATCTTATTCCTTTTACATCACGTTAAGGTATGTAACCTGTGGTTGGTATAAATTCCAAACGCTGCTCCCTCTGAGAGGAAATAACTCAATAATCGGATTGCTTTACAGCAGTTTGCGATTGTGCATATGACGAATAAGCACCCTTATACTCTTAAAAAAATGTTTGTAGAGATATGTAGGTAACTTCTTGATTTACTTAGAAGTCCGCTTCAGACACCATGTTCCAATGTTTACTTTTGGACAACTAAATGCATGAGAGGAGACCATTCGGTTTATTATTTGAGTAAACTTACCCTTGATTTTTAGTGTTCTTCGTTATGCTCTAGCCAGTAATCGGAGATGTTTGAATTGTGGGTTCATTTAACCGGAATGTTATAGTCTATAATCCGTAACTAAACACGTTTTCATACCTTCGAGGGACGGTAAGCAAGCGTAAAATTCGTGGATATACCTCATAGCGCTGATCAGTGAGTCAAATCGGGCCAAAAGTGTGTGACAGTCTAATTTATCGTTGGAATTGATTCATTGCACGCTAACATATAAGTACGTGAGAAATAGCAAGCTAAAAATAGGTTTACTATACTTTCCAAGCGTCAAACCGTGGCAGTTTCCAATTATTATTCTTGTTCACAGACTTTTCTGATTAAGAAGTGTTTTTTTTAGAGAAAATTGTTTTATTTCTGTCTGATTCTTTATGGGAAAGGAGTTATAATCTATACACGGCAATCCACTTAATGCTCGTGCCTTCTTTATAACCTTTCACACACTTTTAAAAAATGAGATAGTTGATTAACACATATGATTAAGCTGATGTATTTAAGGTAAATAATTGCAACTTTATCTATTTTAAAATAAATTGTGACAGGATCAAATTATGTCGTCCCGTCCACTAAAAAGTAAATTAAATTGCTACAATTTTAAATAAATAAAGAAGAAATGTATTCGTTTAATTTATCCAAAAAAAAATGTTTAGCTGTCAATAACAATTATTTTACGGTCTCTCAGCATATCTTGATTTGTGAAAGTCCATGCAGCGGCGATTTCGGCGTGGCTCTGGCTTCCGAATTTTGTTGTTTTGTATGGAAATATTCTGACTAGATGAGTAGGTTGAAATCGAAGGAAAGAGCGGTTAATCAATAGTCGTACTAATTATCTACTACGCCATCAACAGAACTTATGAAGGAAGATAAATGTTATTTTCTATATTATTTGTATATATAACAACAATACCCGTCCCAGGAACGGTAAGGTTAATTCACCGATCAGAACATTTCCGCGCCACTTCTGGTTGACTTTTATGAAGATGGAAATCAAGATATAAGTCTACTTAAATGTATGACTAGAATCATAACTCTAGTCTGAACAAAAACCTATTATAAGATTTTGATTTAAAAAAATGTTAGAATATTTATACTAAATGTATCTTAAGAATACATTAAAAATCAGATAAGATTGCTTAATGTATGTCTAACGACTATGACTTTTATTCAATGCAAAAATTAAATAATGACATAAGAGATAAACTAAATCATATGAAGACATAATTTAAGTAGGTTTAAATTCATGTCAAGCGAAAATAGAAAATAACATAAATGTGTGTTATCTAGATTTCTATTTTACTGCAACTAATTTTGAATAATATCAAATAGGTATTAACTGAAATTTAAATAGAATTAAATACATATCAAACTAATTTAAAATTAGATAAATTAAATATTAAATGAATACTAAATAAAGTCAAATAAATATTAAAATAATTGTAAATAAGATCAAATAAATATTAAATTAACTTTGAATAACATTAAATAAATATTACGTGAATTTCAAATAATATCAAATAAATATTAAATGAAATTTAAATAATATCGAATTAATATCAAATGAATTTAGATAATACCCAATGAATATAAGATTAATTTTAAATAAGATAAATTTAATATTAAAGGAATTTTAAATACTATCGAAGAAGTATTAAATGAATTTTAAATGATATTAAATACATTTTTAAAGAATTAACAAAACGTCAAATAGATATTAAATGGATTTTAAATAAGACCGAACAGATATCATACGAATCTTTAATAAAATAAAATTAATATTAAATGAATATAAACTAAATTTTAAATAACATCTGAATAAGTATTCAATAAATTTTAAATAAGATCCAGTAAATATTAAGTGCATTTTAGATAACATCGAATAAATATTAAATGAATTTTACATACCATTAAACAAATATTAAGTGGATTTAAAAAGCCATCAAATATATATTAAATTACTTTTAAATACCATCAAATAAATATTAGATTAATTTAAAATAACATCAAATACATATTAAATGAATGTTAAATAGCATGAATAAATAATACATTAATTTTATTAACATCAAATAAAAAATAAATGGATGTTAAATTATATAAAATAAACATTGGATCAATTTTAAATTAAATCAAATAAATAATAAGTTTTTTTAATAATATTAAATAAATATTAAATGAATTTAAAATATCATTAAATAAATAGTATTTTCTGTTTATTGTAAGCGAAATAGTACTTGTATCAATTTTGTCTCCTGGACATTTCAACTAAAACAATTAAATAATGTTTCAAACATAAATGGTATTATTTTTCTATGACATAGTTATACAACAGTCGTATAAAAATAAATCTTATACCTAGATAAACACAAACAACACATCGACCGGAAGATAGTAAGATATTAACGCTGACGAAGACAGGACAATCAACGTACATAGAAAAAATTTATTTCTTATAATATAATATTAGAAAATAAACATAAAAATGATGTTCTTCATGTTTAATTATATAGCATTTCAAAGATAACAAAATCTTACAGATACGTAGAAGACATACAGGAACTCAGAATAGCAAACTTGCCCCAATTTTCTAAATAAAAGCAAAGATTACCGATTTAGGCAACAGGGAATACATAAAATACAATATAGTACAACTTATTATTTTAGAGCAGATGATATTTATCAGCAAAAACTTGATAAATGTATTGTTTCGAAATTTGTTCAAATCCAAAAAAATATTTTATGGTTCAAGAAGTGAAATTGGATCGAAACATACATTATGAATTGTGAAATAGAACTGCGATACGTAAGTAAGGTGATGTGGACCATACTTACTTTAATTTAATTTTATGAAAATAAAATCATAATGAGTGTTGATGCCTTTCGTGAAAGTTCAGATGACTCTAATGAAGTTTTAACTATAAGTTTAAGATAGAAATTATCAAACATTCCACAGATTTCTGTTTCTTCGAATACTTTTAAAGTATTTTAAGGAAATAATATAAGCACACGCTCCAATCGAAAATTCTAATATTTCATATTTTCATTTAATTTAATCAATAGGCATGAAACACACATAAAGCAGGATACCATGAATTTTAGTTACTTCTTCAGAGCCATTAAGCTTAAACCTTACATTTTTAACATTTTCTAGAATCCAAATCATGTAATGTTTTTTTTAATCAAAATCGGAATAAGGATTCTATGAGGTTTGGTATCATTAAATCCAGATTGTAATCTTCGTAAAATGGCCATTACACTGATGCTAAACTCTTATGCTCAGGAATTTTATTTTACTTGTTCTGGGAAGCGTGTGTGTGTGAAAAGTATATATTTTAATATATATATATTATTTATTTTCTATATTTTGGCGTGTACGAATATCAATTGTTCCTTTATATATAAGTACTACAGTTTCAGAATATATACATACATATTGGTGTCTATTTCAAAAGAACTTGGAAAAAATCGTCAAACGATTCTCAGAGATAGACAAGTGAACGATAATTACCTTATTACCTAGCAACGATTCATGGGCATGCTAGTATATATATATATATATATATATATATATATATATATATATATATATATATATATATATATATATATATATATATATATATATTACACTGACGAAGACCAACGATTCGCGGCTAAATATTGTATTCTCCTTTTAAAAGACATTTGTGGATGTGGATATATATATATATATATATATATATATATATATATATATATATATATATATATATATATATATATATAGGTAGAATAGGTAATATATATATATATAATATATAAATAAGTTAAATATATATATATATATATATATATATATATATATATATATATATATATATATATATATATATATATATATATATATATATATATATATATATATATATATATATATGTATATATATAAGTTAAATTCCTCTACAGTTATTAACTAATTGTCTATGGTTGAGAGGTTACGACTCTTGATTACGAATCAGTGTCCATTTGTGGTCGGGGTTCGCGCCCGCCGACCGTTGAGAATTAGCTTCCTACACTGAAGATTGCGTTACCATGAAACATCGATGTCTGTAGGTATTAAAATAATTAATATTTATTTATAAATATATTATATATATATATATATTAACAAGTTTCTTTTAAAAGGAGAATACAATTTTCAGCCGAAATAGACACCAATATGTATATATTGTGAAGCTGTAGTACTAATTTTATTTGAAAAACTTCTTTTTTTTTCATATTAACCAATGTAGCACAACATTATTGTGGGGTCGTCATTCCAACTAGACCTCCGGAAATAAGACATACGACGTTTTCACATCATCATACTTAAATTATAACTTGAAATTTATCGGTATCAAAAGAATAATAATAAAAATCTCAATTAGCAGTTGAAGTCTAACATCAGTAGTGCAGTTTATTTAATTTAAAATTTTACAAATAAGTTCAAGAAACACATTTTCTTCATAAAATATAATGTGGCACAATGGCCGACATTGGATAGGGTCGGGTGGAGACTGGTTCTATTCTCAAAATTAGTTTGAGTCACCAAAATTCCACATTTACTCTATGGTTAAAACCATATATAACATTATCCCCAATGGTTTGACGTTTTTATTTACAAATAAATATATGTACAAATTCATCCGTTGGGGGTGGGTTTGCGACAAAACAACAGCTATTGCTGAAAAATAAAATGATAAGGGTGGTGGTTTGTAGAACTCTCCCGAATATCTAGGCATGTTTTCCAGGTTGTTTCAAGAGCCGAAAATACGCAAGGCAGTTTTTAAGTTGGGAAAAACATAGTCGGGGGATAGTGCAAAGATGTTATCATTGATTTCAAGGTAAGACTCGATTATTTATTTACCGATATTTTTTAGTTAATTTAATTTCACTTACACACCTCACTCAAACAATTATGTGTACATTGTTGACTCTACCCACGTAATTGAATTATATAAAATTAAATATATTCTATAAATATATTTTCATATTTTCATATCTTACTACCTAGCTCTATTCACGTATTGAGCACTGTTTAAGTACATACTGAAAATCGATAGATAAAATATTATATTTCTTTATAACATGTTATGTTGATAAATGAAATAATAATTATATATATATATATATATATATATATATATATATATATATATATATAAGATGATTTAATGGATCAGAACATTCCAATTGTTCAAGGAATTAGAACAACAAGTCTAGTATGGCGTACGGTCGTTTCCAAAACATTCTGGAAATATTATTATTTTTATTTTAAAAAAATTTCAATTTAAAAAAATTTTTTACCAAGCCACTCCAGAACGTGTCTTCATCAGCGCCTTTAGTAGCACATCTTACAGAAAATTCAAGGAAGAAAATAACAAGTTCGTCTTAGAGGAACATCTATTGACAGGAGGAGATGCAGGGACAACTATTAGAAAAAGAAATAAGTTACAAATATAAAATAAAAATATAAAGATAAACCGATAATAATAATGATAAAAAGACATTATAAAAATTATCAAAATTATAAAGATAAAATGAAAATAAAAATAAAATAAAATAAGGAATAAAATGAAGTAAAATATAATGTAACATATAAAAATAATCATAGAATATATAAAGGAAAAAAAAGGATAAGAGATGAAAATAAAAAATAAAATATACAATATACAATAAAAAAGAAAGAAGAAACTATAAAAAAATAATAATATAAAAATAAAAGAATTATAAATAAACAAAAACAAAAATATATAAAAAATAAAAAGAAAAGGAAGTATAGTAGAGTAAAATAAAATAATATATATATATATAATTTAGTGTTATAAGAGAAATAACCAGGGTGGTCAATTACTTGTGCAATATCTATGTATTAATTTGATCTTCCATCGGTACCTTCGATTTCAGTGAAACATTGGAAACTCAGTCTGCCAGACTAAGGATAGCTTAGGTAACCTTTCTTTTAATCGATGTTTTGCTAGTTTACTATAAAAAGTGAAAAATCGATAACATTTGTTGTCGGTGGCTCTGCAGTCTTAGTTTCCAGAGCTTCCGTGAAATCAAGTGTATCGATTAAAGGTCTAACTAATGTATAGTCTTAATTCAAAGTAACATAATATATATATATATATATATATAGGGTGTCCCAAAATAATGTATACACTCTTTGAATCGTTATAATTCGTTCAATTTACTGATTTTGACTTGCAAACAAGGTTGATAGAACAGTAGAAGAGTAATAATACACATTCAAAAATACTGACACTAAAATTAACAAAACCATAGAAAATTAACTTTTAATAAACGTAAAGGCTACAATGTTTAAAGCAAGAAACCTGAAGCAATTGCAAACAAATGGGAGTAGCAATTGTAGTAGAATGTGCCCAAGGAGTAAATGTTGCAGGACGTTTGTAGGTACAATTCTTAACGTCTTCACTATATGGAAAGTGTATTGAGCAGAACGGGTTGGGGTTAGGGTGAGGGTTCATTTTATGAACATTCTGAAATTACCCTAAATAGCCTTTATCTTTGTTAAAAGTTAAGTTTCTATGTTTTTGTTAATTTTACTGTCAGTATTTTTACGTGTATATTCTTACTCTTCTGTTTGTGTGTGAATCTTGCAAATAAAAATCAGTAATTTGAACGAGTTATAACAATTCAAAGGGTGTATACATTATTTTGGGACACCCTGTATATATATATATATATATATATATATATATATATATATATATATCATTTTACAATAGCTAATTATCTACGTATCTTTTATATAAAAATTGATTCAAGTGCTCAATTACCGGGTTAACAATCAACATACTTATATAATAAAATCTGTTCATGTTCGTTTATTCTATCCCAATGTTTTACTATGTCTACACTTGTCAATGGCGTGACGAGATACATTGTATACACATCTACGTGTCTTCTCCCTTTTAAAAAGCATTCGCCACGCGAAGCGAAACGTTTATATGCAACGTTTTGTGTTTTACTCTTTCCATTTTTGTTTCATCTCCAACATTTTGATATGGAATTAATTTAATTACTTCCTAATATATTTGAAAACTTATCTATGCTTGTGATGTTTGCCGTGTTGATGGTAAACATTGAACTTTTCGAGGAGCTTGTTGTTGACTTTATCGGAGTATTTCCTAGATAATTCTGTTCAAAAGATGATACGATCTTTGAAAAATGTCACGATTTATTGTGTGGAACAAGGCAGGCTGAGGCGTTCACGTTTACGTAGCTTTCAAACAACGTGCCTAAAAAGAAACAACTAAAATATTTTTCACCCCGTAACTAATAAAGGTGGCGACGTAGAAGAAAACCATACATAACTGATTAACCGCACCCCTTTTTATTCATATTGAAACAAAAAAAATGACCTTTTGAAACCACTGAGAATTTATAAGCACAAGAGGTAAATAGGAAATAACTCATCAAAGTCGTGAATTATCCAAATATTCAAACAACGGGGTGTACGCAGAAGTAGAGGGTGGAGTTAAGGTGCCTGTTTTATTCACAAATGCTGGTTGTCCTTGTATTTTATTTTCGTGAACAACAGCAGTTTTTTTTTCCGAAACGCCCTCCCTAAGTAGTCGGTCATTCAGATAAACAGCAACTTCTACCAGGAACAAGTGGGATCAAATGGAACCTTAAGACATAACTCCTATATTTTATAAAAAAAGAAACATCTTTTTATTCAGTATTCCATTTCAGCCGTGCATAATTCAATGATTCCTCGTCCTTGAAGTAAATCAAAATGTATTCTCTTACCGTGTAGACACCAAATGATCAATGATCAATGTGACCCACGTACGCCTACTTCTGAAATAGCTGTAAAATAGCACGCATTCCGAAGATCTTTAAAACAAAGTGGGGCCGAATCATTTAAAGAGTAAGTCGAAACGAATGTTATATTCGTGGCATCGGACTATATTCACTACCGAGTCACCCAGACTACAAGACTTATTGACTCCCCCGGCTGCGATAGTATCACAGTTGTATTACTATAAATAAACATTACCTTGTAACAGCTGTAAACATCTATAATTCTTATTGTTTTTTTTAATATGATTTCAAAATGCGTTAAATCGTAAATATATAAGTATAAATATGTTTTAATCTTCTATATAAAGAAAAGACGACGTTTCCTCTGTATCTCTGTCAAGAATAAGAAAATAAGAACATGCATCACAGGCTACTAAACTCGCCACTCAATTCACTCTATTCACCCTAGCGGTCTTCAAGACATTTATGACTATTTTCAACATCTAACGCAAATGCTACTTTCAGACCGCCATCACAGGCTCTCACAAAAACGTACTCAATACAGATGCTAGCAAATACCTTTCTCTCTAATCTTCATCTACTCTTCCACTTAACACTGGTAAATAAATTATATCGGCTAATTTATAGAATCATCACCGTTAATATTTAATGTCATTCTTCTAATAACTTCCTACTTAAAATACAAGACTCCTACGTCAATTAATAACCCCTTTCCTGATATTACTTCAAACTTACAGAATATAGGATTGCATATAGTTAAGCATTACCCATCGTTACTTATACATATTACACATACACTTAAACTTATTCCAGATTCAGGTTTACCTGAACGAACAGTATACCTTCTTTCAAACATTTATTTAAAATGGCGTCATGTACTTTAAAATTCGGCAATTTCATTCATAACACTTTCACGGCTTATAACGGAATTTAAAACAACTCACAGCGTGAAACGAACAGCGATCCACGGTTATTAAACATTTAATAGCTCATAGACATGTTATGGCTACCCATAATAGGTTCCGTCTATGAAACTGAACAGTAATAAAACCACACATAATACAGGTAAATTGTATCAATTTTGAACATCCGTATTTTCCGAACAATATCGCAACAATCACAAAACATCACAATATATTATTATTATTATTATCATTATTATTATTATTATTATTATTATTATTATTATTATTATTATTATTATTATTATTATTATTATTTACTTTTGGATGTTTTTAGTTGGAGTTTGCTTTTTTAAACGTCAAGTCAATTTACTTGACTATAAAAATTAAAGCTGTACCTTAACACTTTCGCTGAACGTAACAGGCAAGACTTTTACAAAATTGGAAACTAAATTGCCTCGTCAATCTGTATAAGCCATTTATTGTGGCTTTTCGTTATGGTTTTAGGCGTTCCAATTACAACGGGAATCACTTTTACTTCTTTACATTTCCATAGTCGTACTAGGTTCCATTTTAGATCTTCACATTTTTTTCGTGTTCTTTCTCCTGCACTCTAGTATCGAGGGGGCAGAGTATATATATGGTTAAACAAGTTCTCCTGTTTTTTTTAGAAAGATTAAGTCGGGTTTGGAATGTTTAAGAACATTATCAGTCTGTATGCGCATGTCCTAAAGAAGTTTGACATTGTCGTTCCTCTGTACCACATCTGGCTTATGCTGATAGAACTTCTTATTGTGGTCCACTTAATAAAGTTTATATATATTCCAGTGTAGTACCTGAGCAACTTTGTTGTTTCCCCATTTTTTATATTGATGTTGTGCTAGGATTGCTTCTATGTCGACTGTTGAGGTGTGATTTAAGAATACATCTTACTCTTCTGTTGTGCTTAGCTGTGACCTGGTTTTTCATTTCCTCGTCTTAAATCTCATCAGGCTCCAGAATTCCCAAGTATTTGTAGCCTCTCTGACCATCTATATTCTTTATTAGATTTGTTGTTTGGGAGTTATAGGCGATCGGAATAGACAAGTCTGCCTCTATTTATAACAATACTTGCACATTTAGTGATGCCAAATTCAATTCGTATGTCGTCAATAAATAATATAACCTTATTAATTAGGGTATCAAGTTGGGTTTCATTCTTTCTAAAGACCTCAAAGTCATCTGTGTAGAGCAAGTGTCTGACTGTAGGAAGTCATTCCCTAAGCCATATCCTGCCTTTACAGTACGTAAGAATAGTGTGATAGAGACCAAACTAATGACAAAACACAAAGGGCAAAACCATCACCCTGGAAAATCCTTCTCCTGATTTTAACTTTACGTAATGCAACACCCCTGAAGTTAAATTGGTTTACCAATTCATCATGTTATTTTTTAAAGCTGTTTGAATGTTAGGGGCTATTCCGAAAATATCTAGGCATTCATGTATCCAAGAATGAGGGGCCATGTCAAATGCTTTCTATAATCCTCCCACAACATAGTTAGTAGCTCTTCGTTTGCAGTTGTTAAGGATCATTTTATCGATCAGAAGCTGATCTTTGGTGCCACGTGATCTTTTCCGGCAGCATTTATGATCCTCAGGCAGCAAATTGTTTTGGTCCAAATGACCATAAATACTTTCAGAAAACATGCTAGTAGAAAGTTTCCACATAACTGAGAGGCAAGTGATCGAGATAAAGTTTGTCACTCTACTCCCTCTGTTTCATCTTTTATGATCAAGATTGTGGGTCACTTCGTCAGCCATTTAGAGAAGCTACCTATCGTCAAACAACCATTTATTATTTCTACAAGACGTGGGTGAAGAGCCGGAAGATTTTAAAACAAGTATCCCTGGACTCCATCAGGTCCATGTGCTTTCCAATTTGAAAGCTGTTAACCGTTTCCTTCAGCATCTCAACTGTGACTGTTATATTCGTGTGTCCTTCTACTGTAGAGGGCACCTCCCTTTAAATATATTTGATCAATTCTGCATCATATTGATGCTTTACTTCCTTTTCACAAATGCCTTTCCAGACTGCACTAGATTGGCCAGCATCAGGTATAGCGTTATTCACTATTTCAATTCTTTCTAGTTGTTCAAAAAAGTGCTTCTGGTTGTTCTCAAACACTCCGCTCAATTATATGGCTGTAACGTTTAACTTTGGCAGTCTTAGCTAAGACCCGCTGTCCCAGTTCTTCAGTTAGACACTTGAAATCTTGCCGGTGTATGTAAAACTTACAGATTAGTCTTTTACTAGCGATCTGACTATTGAGCTCACCATTTTCACCAGCTGTTAATTACTTACACCCTTTCTAAGTTGTTTTTCTAACTATATAAAGGTTTCCCCCACCATGAATGTTTCTTTACTTGCTTCCCCGTAGTTTCTACTCCGAGTAGATTCGACACAGTATTGACAGCAGCTTTAATAACTTTATAACACTGATCAAGATTATATATTGATAAAAATGGCAATACAGCATTCACTTTGGTCGTGACAGTTTTAAGTATTTTCTCTTATTGACAGATATCAGGTGCAGCGGCTGTTCTAAATTGACTGCTCTTAGCTTCTCGTCTAACAATCTGAAAATAGCAATACCCTCTTCTGTCATCCCATGTTCTATCATATGTTTTACGATTGCATCTGTAGAAACAAGTTGATTACCATTAGTAACAATAATTTCACTCTCAGAGTTTGTTGTTTCTGGTACCATAAACCTTTCTTGAACTACATCAAGTTTATTTATCTCCCCAACATCGTATAAGTCTACTCGTTTGATTTCTATATTTAGTTCATCAATTTCAATAGCATATAGCCGTTTATTAGTTCTAATCACCCGAGATTGTTTTGCAAGTTCAAACAGGCCTATCTTATTCCAGCTTTTGTGTATTCGCTGTCTATATCGTCTTTTAGGAGGACCACTCTGTAAGTTACATTTCATCACAATTGTATTTAAGACTTTAGTCCAATTAGTTCTACTTTTAGTGTTTGTGTTAGTGTTTCGAGGGGTTCGCTGGATAACAACTTGGGAAGCATCGTTCGTTCCCCTCGCCGGACGTGCGACTGTATTTGACATTCTGGACTCACAGATGTCGTTTTCGATTTGATAATTTTGAACAATCATATTGAAGATATATGAAGAATGGTTTGTGTAAGGTTTTCTTTCCCTAGTATTTTTATTGTGATAACATATCTAGGAGAGTTGCTATCCAAAGCTGACGACCAAATCCTGGCCATGAAATGCAGTTCAACCATGCCAGATGTCATCCTGATATTCACAACTCCCTCTGCATTCCATCAGGTATGTTTTTCCTTAGAAGTGTTGCTTCGCTATGGCTTGCTGGAGATTCTAAATTCCCTATCCCAGTTGATGATTGTTATTATTATCATTATCACCATCACATTTGACTACTATGATTATCGTTATTACTACGACAACTATTATTACATTCTGTGTTTATATATATAAAAAATGAAGACGCTTTGGAATTAGGTCAAATAACTTACCAGCTTCAACAATTTCAATAATAAGCGATCCACTATAAACAACAAGTCTCCAAATAACATGGTTGTATAAAAAATCTGCGTGGCAGTTAATACGTATATCTACTGAAGGGTCTCCTTTTTTTAATATATTATTATTTTTTTGTTATTGTAATCGACGTTCGTTCGTTCATACGTCGCTCAGTAACTTTGTTTTATACATAAATCTGCGTGGTGACCAATAATCATCTTCACTGAAAGATCTACCACTTTTTTATATACGTTATTATTTTTTGTTATTTATTTTTCATTGTAATTGACGTTCGTTCATTACACGTCGTTGAGCAACTCTGTTTTATAGGGAATACAGCGTGAGGACCAATACTCATCTTCAATGTTTAATCACCATCTTTTTAAAATAAGTTAATATGTTTTTGTTATTTATTTTTATTGAAATCAATACTCGTTCGTAACGCGTCGTTCAATAAATCTGTTTCATACAGAAATCCACGTGGGAACCAATACTCATCTTCACTGAAGTATCTCCCTCTTTTTATATACGTTCATATTTTTTTGTTATTTATTTTTCATTGTAATCGAAGTTCGTTCGTAACACGTCGTTGAATAACTCTGTGTAATACACAAATCCGCGTGGGGGCCAATACTCATTTTCACTGATGGAATCTACCTTTTTTACATAGATTATTATATTTCTTGTTATATTTTTATTTATTGAAATCGACTTTTGTATTTTAGTTATTATTATTATTATTATTATTATTATTATTATTATTATTATTATTATTATTATTATTATTATTATTATTATTATTATTATTATTATTTCATATGATGTTTTTCTTTTACAATTCTCGGAAAATTCGATACTTCGGGTGATTTATATTTTAATTACTTTCTAATCATTTCTTCTTTTAACTTTTACCTATCATAGCCATCTGTTCTCTACCTCTCACTCTCTCGGTTTTTATGTATTTAGTTATTATAAATAAGACTATTTTTCTCTTTCTAGACTGCGCCAATTTTTGCCATTTCTCTCCAGTAAATTCATTTGCCCCCCCCCCCCCTCTCAAAAAATATTTTTGTTAATTTACTTACTACAATACAGAAACGTTAATTTGATTCGCTTTAAAAGAGTCTACATATCTCTTTGATGTCGCAATGGGTTAATTTGCTCAGCTGAAATATCTGATTTGGTTGTATTATTTATATTATCCAAACTTACTGAGCCAGGTATGTGTAGTATATCGGGGCGATGGTTTGACAGTTATTGAAAATAGTAATGGCTCTAAAGTGTAAATGACTAAGACATTTATGTTCAGAACTATGAAAGATTTATGACTCAAAATTGAAATAACTGCAGGTGTCAAACTTACAAACTTTTTAGATATTACCCTTAATCTTAACCAAGGAGTATACCAACTATATATAAAGGATAGCCATGATCCAATATACTTAACTTCAATATAAAACTATCCACCAAGCGTTAATAAACGCATCCCGTTATCTATAATACAAAGAATTAGCAATAATTATACTAATGAAAAAGGTTTCAATAGTAGTGCTTACAATAATGTTCTAAGTAATAGTTGTTATACGAATACGGCTATCGAATATCAAGAGGTGAGGAATAGAAATAAGAGTAGGATGAATAGAAAACTAAAAATTATTTGGTATACACCCCCGTTTAACTTACTAGTTAACTCCAAGATTAGACATATGTGCCTTTATCTTGTTAAGTAAGCATTTCCCAAATAATAACCCTATGTATAAAATATTCAACAAACACACTATCAAACTTAGTTATAGTTGCACTTATAATTTGGTAAAAAATAATAACAAATCACAATAGACAAATGATAATGATACGAACAATGTTAGTAGCATACGGGATAATAGATGTAATTGTAGAAATAAAAGTAAGTGCCCATTAAAAGCAAAATACTTAATGAAAAATGTAGTATATCTAAGCACTGTTTTCGCAGGGAATAATCCTAATTTAAAAAGATTCTACATAGGGGAGGGGTAAGTAATATTTTTAGGATAGGTACAGAAACAATAAATGCTCATTTAACAACATAGATAATGATAGAAAGGGC
Organism: Sepiola atlantica; assembly: GCA_963556195.1. NCBI lineage: Eukaryota > Metazoa > Mollusca > Cephalopoda > Sepiida > Sepiolidae > Sepiola > Sepiola atlantica. The sequence goes on from OY744517.1 coordinate 70,209,123, forward strand.
ACTTCATTATCCAGATATATTCTATCCCTAAAAACATAGCATAGTTGCTGTAGTGAAATTGAGTATTTTAAAAAAGACACCAATACCTACACTAAACAACCCTACCTGTTTTCTGTGCTAAATCAAAATCTTCCTATAATGTTGTTTCCTACTCAGATTGTTTTACTAAGTCAGAAAGAACGAGGTAGGTTGTAATTGCAAGCACCCCAAACGGTTCACCTTAGATAAGCATTGTGAAGACGATGTAAACATTACTGAAAAAAATAATCATACAAAATAAAAAAATAATTTATTAATTAAAACATAAAAAATAAAAAATAAAAATTATAATCTCTAAAACATAACATTAAATTATTACAAACGATAAAGTATCGCGTAATTAATGTATCATAATTAACAAGGATAAATAGGTTATCGTCAACTTACTAGTTAATAGGATAACTTGATGTAAAAATAATGAATATTTAATTAACAACCATAAAGTATTCCTTTATTATTATGAAAATTAGGATAGGTTAATTAAAACACTTTTCGATTTTAATTTTGTTCATGTATAGATAGTAATGTTAGTATTATAGATATACTTTTCAAATTATTTTAATGGTAATATGATGCATAATAGGTGACACAACTGACAAAATGGGTATAACTCCGGTGATGGTATAACTATTTGTAACTAGGAGATCTAGAAATTAATAAGTTACAAAGTTTAGACTTTATATTAAAATAAGAGATATTTTGAAGGGTGAACATAATGATATAATTAATACACTTACATTAGTACCAATTAAACGTCCGAAATTTAAAATCACTTCAGAGACAGAATGTAATTAATCTTACATGAAATAAAATAAAATAAAAAATTTAATTTCCTTTAAACATAACGCAAACTTATTACAAATAATGAAGTATTAAGTAGTTTAGCATAAAGAACTAGATAACAATAATAACTAGTCGATATTAAAAACTTAGTTTCTAATTCTCAAATTTATTAATTTAATAATATTATTGTTAGATCAACTCAGTCCGTAGGTAAATATGGTTGCAATTGATTAACACATTTAATTAATTTACAAATAACGATAATTTCAGTATATATATATATATATATATATATATATATATATATATATATATATATATATATATATATATATATATATATATATATATATATAAATATATATATGTATTTGTGTTATAATGGGATAATTCCAGGAGGAAATCTGGGTATGAGAGCTCAATGTAGTAAACAGAGCAAGAATGACATAAAATATAATAACACGAAATCACATAATAAAAGATGTATCAAATTGGTTGCTACCACTACTCTCTCTGGATGTGTTTGAATGGTCGTAGGGAAATTCAATTTTCTATCAGTCTCAAAAATGTAATTGTCTGAGTGATGCTTGAAAAAACCGCACGGTTGAAATAAATTATTGCATCGACAATTATGTGATTTCGTGTTATTATATTTTATGTTATATATATATATATATATATATATATATATATATATATATATATATATATATATATATATATATATATATAACTCTATTTAGCAGCTCATAAAGAGTGGTTAAGTATTGGTGTTGTTCATTTTGTAAATATTTGAACTTAATTAATTAATATATATATATATAAATATATATATATATATGTATATATATATATATATATATATATATATACTGGTTAAGAGAAGGGGGATAAGCCGTGGTACCTAAACTAAATGTGTAGTTACTATCCACGTTATCTCTTGAACAATGTGAAAACGGCTGACGATATTGTCCGCTTTAAATGACATCAATAGTTTATATTTCTCCGCTTGTTGATTCGGTTGTAAGTTTACATCTTTGGTAGTGCGCCCGTATTGGAGTTGACCGTAACTTGTGTCCGGTGGTTCTAATCGTGCGATCGACTGAGCAGTTATCTTCCACACTGACGATTCTATTAGAATGAAGCGTATACGTATGATTATAATAATTAAATATGTTTATTATTGAATAATTATATATATATATATATATATATATATATATACATATACATATATATATATATATATATATTATGTTAGTATATATATATATATATATATATATATATATATATATATATGTGTGTGTTCATTAAATTCAAAACTAGCGCTAAACATGTCGCTATGAAAAAAATGTATTGTACCCCTGACGAAGACGTATTACGTCGAAAATTTGGGACTACTTTAAATAAATAACTTTTTTTTTTTAAATGCATTCTTTGGCTTCAAACATTTTTCTTACATTTCAATATTGAATGCTTTCTAATGGGAGACCAACATATCTTCTTATCTTTAATACGTGTCCGCGCATCTTTCCCTAAAAGACTTCGACATTTGAACTATTACCGAATCAACATCTTACGGATTCTACCTTCTACTAGCGATAAACATGTCGCTATGAAAAAAAATGTCTTGTCCCCCCGAGGAAAACGTATTACGTCGAAAATGTGGGACTACTTTAAATAAATTACTATTTATTTTCAGAAAAATGCATTCTTAGGCTTAAAACATCTTTCTTCTATATATATATATATACATATATATATATATATATATATATATATATATTATATATATATATATTAAATATATATATATATATATATTATAATATAAAATGAAATAATAAAATAAGGTGTCAATCAAATTTTATTAAACTTCAAAGTTCAAGCAAAGTATCTTAACGTCCTAAGCTCATGAGTTTTCAAAGATAAATCTTCTCCTCAGAAGACCATTACCATAGTGACATCACTACAGGCAAAAAAATACTCTTTGAAAATATATAAATATATATACAGCAATACATAAAAATATATAACATCAAATATATCAACCCAAAAACATACTTTCCGTTGAATCTATACAATCCATCCAGGTCATAGAGTTTAAAAAACATAATAAGGAAACATATCCAGAAGTTACATTATATATATATATATATATATATATATATAAAGGAGTATAATAAAATTGTACAAAATACATCTATTTAGTTATAAGTTATTTAAAACTAGGGTTTTCACTTAAAAGAAATAGATATTGTATCTATACAAATTTCATTGTCATCCTTTATTTGTTCATATAATTGCTCTATTTCGTATATTTTGCATGATACGTTTAATGTTAAAGGTATGCATCATATCTTATAATCCTGTTTCTTATATATTGATTCAAATCAAATATATATATATATATGTTTATATATATATATATATATATATATATATATACATATATATATATATATATATATATATATATATATATATATATATATATATATATATATATATGCAGTTCAAGTTTTGTTGTAACCGTTCTTACTATTTCCCTATAGCTTGATTCAATAAAACAATGTAATGTGTATGTCAAAATCGACAAACTTAAACGTAATTCTTTTATAGGTAAAACTATTTCCAGTATCCATAGCTAAAAAAGTAAACAACAAAATTAAAAGACCGAACCGATATGTGTTGTGAATTTTTCTTCTTGGAATTTAGATAGATTGAAATCTGAATTCATAGACAATAAAATGAAACAAATAATGCGTTATTTCTTTCCTTGCAAACGCCGCGAGGTGTTGGACTTGAGGGGGTGCCAGGATAATGCAGACGAGACTTTCTCATCGAAGAATAAAAGATGAAAAGAAATACACGGCGCGTTCATCATCTCTTAGATTTGTATTCTTGACACGTCCATAGACGACAGTCGAACAAGAGTGAATTCTAAACACAAATGTTTGTCAGTTCAGCAAATACAGGCTATAATGAAGGTACTTATATATGCGTACTTTGAATAATGAGAATGGTTGCTATTGTTCTGTTATATATATATTAATATATATATATATATATATATATATATATTTATATAAATATATACACACACATTAATATATATATATATATATATATATATTTATATATATTAAGTATCATCATCCACAGCGTCTGTTCCGTAGTCTACGACTCATCAGAGTGGCAAGCCGACGCCATATTCGAAACATGGACGCACTACTAGCAAGCGTGACAATTAGCAGTAAATGCACTATGGACTGAGCCATCGAACCCGCTACTAGAAGTTGACGGAATTATATCGTATTTAAATGAAATGTGTCACGATATTGATAATCGAAAGGACTCAATGCTTTTTACCAAAGAGCATTGCCTTTTTGAACCTATCATTTTATTCATCGAAGTATTCCACCCATACTAGAACGTATATATATATATATAAACAGAATGGAAGAAAGGGTCAGTGTTCGAATGCAAACTGAAATAGTTTATTTTTTGATATTTCCTTCTCAGTTTCTCTTACTGAATCTTGTAATAACTTTTAGAGTTCTACCCTATGAACCGTTTTCAATGTGAGAACCGATTTTGTTCTAAAAATTTAAATGATTCAAATCTATTTTAATGTTGTTCAATTCCCATATTTTTGTGATGTTTTCACGGGCACTTGTATACATTTTCATGGAATTTTACATTAATGATGTACGGTTGTCATCTGATGAACATGCTCTGTATACGTGACTTTTTTGTTTACTATTTGAATATTCTAGGAACGCGTGTTAGCTTTTCTTGGCTTCGAAACTGACAATAAACACCAGTATGATATAATGTTTATCTGTCAATTTATGTTGCTAGACGTAGCAGGATTTGAAACTTGGACGCAATTCATTACAAACGCGGACCACATACACACACATTTACACATACATATATATTTCAATTTTATTATTTATTATGTATATAATGCATATGTATATATATATATATATATATATATATATATATATATATATATATATATATATATATATATATTATCTAACAATACATGCTGTGTCAATAAGTATAAAATAGAGTGGTTCACTATCTTACATCGGGCGAGTCCTACTTTTCATTTGAACACTTTAGAATCCGCCGCGATCGCTTCACGAAAGCCTTTCCTTTGCAAGCAGAAGGATTTCGTAAAGACGTTGACATCAGTTAGTTGGCTTTCTTTTTCTTTTCTTTTTTCTTCTCTCTTCCCTCTACATCTGCCTTTTAGTCGTTTTAGTCGTTGAATTGAATTAAATCTTTTAAACGTATAGTTTCACCCGCAGTAAATTCCCCATACTTGCTTTGTCTTGTTTTTTCTCACTATTAATTTATTTTATCCTGTTTTATTCCAACGATTTCTCCTGATGAGATGTTAGACGAAAGAGCTTTCGAGACCACACTTACGGAGATTTAAAAAATTCCGCTTATATTTAAAACTATTTATAAATGTTGTACCTCAAAACATATTTTTGTATATATATATATATATATATATATATATATATATATATATATATATATATATACATTGTGTGCTAGTGTCTAATGTTATATTGTTTTCTCTCATTATGTTTTTAGTTAAATTAGGTGAAATCTATTCCTTGGTTACAAAAATTGCGAACATGCTGATCATAGCAAAAAGCTTATGTGTGTTTACTTTCAATATTAAACATTTTTAAGCCCATAACTTCAGTCGTGTAATCCTTAATTTCACTGACTGTTTTAAATTACATCAGTGTCAGAATTATTTTATGTGTAAAAAGGTTAGCGAATACTTGAGCTAGTTTAATATATAGGACCTCCCTGTTGTTGGTAAAACCACTCTTAATGTTTTCCGCAGAAATAACTTTTATCAGGAACATAATTTATCAGATTCTTAATGCGATGATGAGATTATTCTATCGTACTATGTTAGGCTAAAGTGACCTTTAAACATCGAACTTTTAATGTCACTAATTCACAACGCAGAACATGCCATTTAGAGAACAGAAATAAGAAGGTTAAAATATCAGTGTGTCAAAAAAGAGGAATCCTCTCGGTTTTTCGATAAATGCTAGATGCTGTTTCTTCGTGAACCGTTTTGTTAGAAGAGTTAAAGTTTGTAAAGCTAAAAATACGTGCTGTGTTTAAAAGGTTTACAATGTCACAAACAATATATCTTAAATAACAAATTGCATAGGTTGTTATTCCCGCCGAACTTTTCATTGCCGTCATCCTATTAAATTTAGAGGCTGACTTTAACATTGGACATTTCTTTATCAAAATAAACTGTTTTTTACATTCTCTGTGGGAGGTTAGACACAAGGTCAAGTGGGTTTTGAAAAACTATCCCACTAGATGAAGTGATATCTGGCTTACAAATAACGCCTGAGAAGCCCCGTTGTCATACCCCAGTAGAAGCACCTCAGGTGATTAGCTATGAACTAACCCTATCTTAGAGGCAAGTTCAGCTCGTATCTCTCTTTTTTACCTCAACAGGATACAAAACTGACTTCGTAATTCAGTGGGGGATGATATATTCTCTTCTCCGCAGCCCCTTTACATCCCACTTCATGGCATCCACGCCTTCAAAACAGGCCTCTCTTAATGATCCTGCTGATAATGAATAACACTCACAGGGAGCTAGATCAAGTGAATAGCGTAGAATCTCAAGCACGCCGATGTATTACTCAGGCAAGAACTATCGACATAATGAGTGGGTGCATTTTCGTGAGGAAGAATAGTATGTCTATACAAAAGTATGTGAAAACACGGCAATTTTTTACAAATAGCAATTACAGTTATATAAAAAAGCATATAACGAAATAGGTTCTGCACTTTCTACAAAGCTCCAGTTTCTATTTTTTCGCAACAATATTGCATCCCTGTAATTGTGTCATAAGTACTTCCAGGTAATGTGCTTCGACTAACTCATCGCACTGTACCTCACAACGTGAATAAGACATAACCCCAAAGACAGCACAATCTAACCCCTTCAGTGTCGAGATCCCCAGATGCCAGAAAATATTTTTGTACTGCAATAGCTACTTTTCTCGGTTCGCTTGTCTTTTGAATTCCCTCCCTTCTTCTGGATTTTTTCGATTGCACTAACAGGCAGATATTTTAATGTAATGTGAAAGAACATATTGGATGACCCCTATAAATTTGGCCCTTAATTAAAGGATCCCTTCTATCTCAGTGGCAATGTGCTTTGTTTGAGGTGAATTAAAGTTATATATTATATATATAGAGAGAGAGAGGGAGAAAGAGAGCGAGAGAGAAAGACAGAGAGAGAGAAAGAGAAAGAAAGAGAGAGAGATTTTTACAAGGATGCTAGAAAATAAACATCAAGTGCTTGATCGTAAGAGTGCGAGAGCTTAAATACAAATTATTTATTTAAAAACTATACATTTTATATTCCAGAGACGTGCCATTGTTTCATTGACACTGTTATTCTAATACTAAACAATAAAAGTGTTTCCATGTCAATCACACCTAAGCACGCCTCTTGAATATGTAATGTATAGTGTTTAACTAAATAATATATATATATATATATATATATATATATATATATATATATATATATAGAGAGAGAGAGAGAGAGAGAGAGACAGATATATACATATATATATATATATATATATATATATATATATATATATATATATATATGTGTGTGTGTGTGTGTGGATGTGTGTGTGTGTGGGTGTGTGTGTGTGTGTGTAACAAGGATAGTGACCCTTTTTGTTTGAGCTGGGGTTCCCCACATTAAACAACCTTGCGCCAGACTTCTATTGTCTTCAAACGGCGACACGTAATACCGACAACATTGATCTGTAAATATCAGCCACATGATGAGGTGAAGTTTTTTGGAATTTATGAGTCGGTGTCAGATCAATCCAGTTCACAAGTGCATAAGATGAGATAAAAATCAAATCAACTGTCGCATGGGACTATTAAATTGAGATACGCTGACGACTGCATTTTCTGTTTCTTTCTTTTTCGCTGTTCCTCTCCCTTTCTCTCCCATTCTCTCTCTCTTTCTTTCTCTCTCTCTCTCTCTCTCTCTCTATCTCTCTCTCTCTATCTATCTATCTATCTATCTCGAGAGTACAGGATTTTTAAACAGTTCGGGTGTTTAATTCGCATGCAACAGGTGTGACCAGCTTAATTCAGCCGAGCTTTAAGTTTAAATGTTTCTTTGGAAGCTGAAATGTAATAAAAAATATGTTTATATATAGAGTATACTTGACTGTTCCTTCATTCCAAGCCTTCAATTCCAGCTAATGGTTCAGGCCAGATGATTGATTCTCATGAGAGAATCTTTGAAGCCAGAATTAATGATGACGCTGTGTATCCAAACAAAATACCCAAACAGGTATACACCCTTTTATTAAGCGAATGTGTCTATCGTCTTCAACTCGGGGAGCTGGGTACCGTACCAGGACGAAAAGAGCTCTTATAGAAGAGTCTTCAAGGCGTGGACCATCCAGTTCACACTCCCGGTGCACGTAACGTTGCCACGCATATATATTATATTAGAAGATTAAACAATCTTCGAATTTCAATTTGGTACTTAGCTCACATAGAACAAATATTAGAACTGAACTCGTATATATTTTTGTATATATATGTTTTCTGGTATTCTTAGAAAATTGTTATGTGAGATTGCGTAAACTTGTCCCGGAAGATTTGATAACAATTTTGCCGCACGTTTTTCGCTTTTTACATGTATTTCATTATGGCATTTTATTCAGCTCACATCAACTTGAAAACCAATCCTATTCTTTTCCGGCAGCTTTGTTCATATGTAGACATTTTCTATGTGTGATCACTTCATTTTATTGTATGTAGTACCTGCAAACGCTATTGGTGTTTTCCAAGAATGAATGCAGATTATGTGTACTACTGCTCCCAATACTTTACACCATAACGCTGTTTTTATTTTACTACATTTCTATTGCTTTCAATGTTCAAATAAAATAAAATAAATTAAAGCGTCCTATTTGTTTTTTTAATTATACCCGTTACGAAAGCAGATTCCATGCTATTATATCATAGTACAATCAGCTAATAAACAAAAGTAACACCATCATAGTTTTCCTTGGAATTGTTTTACTCGCGAAGAGTTGTGCGTTATTTTTATATAGGACTGTGTTTGTAATTAGATCTTTCCGAATTCGTTTTCCTAGAGATATCGGGGATTACGGTTTACCTCCATTATTAGTGGTTATGGGCCTTGTTGGGAGTTAGCCAACTTGAAGGCACCTGATTTTCAAGCACCAGCTAAATCAGGTACATAGAATTTCTATAAAAAATCGTTGATGAAGAAGTTAAGTTTGTCATTCGCTTTGAACATTACCGTAAGTTTAGCTTTACTACTTAATTGTGCTTTAAAACGCATGGATTTCAGAGTGTCACACTAGAAGCGGCTTAATTTTACAATCATCACTGCATTATTACACAATAAATGTGTACGCTTGTCTTTTATTTCAGGCATTGCATTCTCTTCTAAGTTCATGTATGCCCTTATTGGCATTTCTTTCTAAAATGTCTATACACATCTTGATGCGAAAATTTATCTTCACTACCGATAACGTTTGCAAATTCTTTCCCAGGGTAATCTGCTCCCTTTTTATCGCAACTGGCAGCTTGTAGATTTCAGTTCGTAGAGTTCTCAAATAACGTCGCCAATTTCCTAAAATATAACGCTGTCAGTGCTTCAGCCAAATACGAACCATGCACACGTAATACCTTATCGCATATTAAAGCCTCGCTAAGACGTTATTCAGCGAACTGCCTTTCATTACCGCACACCATCAATATTTTCTCTATTTCTACTATTTGAGATATAGGCTCCCTTATCACAAGCTACGTAGCTTTATGAATCTTAATTCATTGATTCTACCATGTAATATCGGTTGGAAAAATACGTGATACGAATATCATTATCAAGTTTTACAATTATTTCCTCCGTAATTCATACGGTAATACGCTTAGGCTTCTTACGTATACGACCACAAACACCTTACGCTTTTTAAAGAAAACATACAGAAGGCTAATTTAATGCAAACTTAAAAACATAAAAGAGGGTTAGAGAAAGAGGGGACATTTTTAGGAAATAACAATTGTGTTCAATAAGTGTTGAAATAGCGTAATTAATTTTAATTTAATGTACTTTATTTTAATTTAATGTAATTTATTTAACTGCGCAAAAATACAGGTTTACATAATTATATAATAATCTTGATTTCGCGAATTACCTCAAAATCTAGTCCAATAGATGAAGTCAGTCATGACGTTAGTTCGTAAGGACTATATAAACCGGCGTTTTGCTGTTAAAAAATGAAACGTATATGTATGCGGATAATAATTGAACATATGTATTGTACTATTATTTAATAGCTCTATTTATTTTTAATAGGAATAAAAAATAAGCTGCCAAATTAAAAGGTATAAATGCGAGTTCCGTCCATAAGATGTGTTGAGCAGTATGTAACAGCTTACTACATGTTTGCTTGTAACACCATAAATATACTTTATTTATTAACCTTTGGCTAGCTGTAAGGTTGGCCGCACCAGTTATGGGGTTCAGACTTGAGTCATCAAGTCACTTGTGTCGTGATTCGAACTGTGCGACCGGCAACACAGTTATCTCTACAGTGACGATTCCATAAGAAGATAAAACATATATGAATGTGTATACCAATTAAAAATAATCATTATAATGTTACGTCTATCTATCTATCTATCTATCTATCTATCTATCTATCTATCTATCTATCTGTCTCTCTCCCTCTCTCTCTCTCTCTCTCTCTCTATATATATATATATATATATATATATATATATATATATATATCAGCACAAACATTTGTGAAATTTGTTTTTATTGTAAGCTAGATTTTTAAGTAGTAATGTGGGCATGTATACGTGATTAGACGATCTGACCTAAATATGCCAACCCCTATCCTTTGACATTGACTTTTTTATTTGACCTAGACAAGTAACATCGGATTAGAGATGGGTTGATTTGATGGGCTTGTCTCTTTCTTTCTTTGTTAAACTTGACAGGCTTGCCGAAACAGGATGTCGTCTTTTCTTTTATTAAAATACACATGTAACTTCCGCTCTCTTAACGTTATTCCGATAAGTAGACACTTAACGCTTTTATTATCGCCTTTCATTTGTGGAAGAAGGGGCCTCGTTATTTGGCTCGCAGGAGAGCGAATATTTTAAATTTTAATTATTTTAATTCAATTCGGATTTAACGGATTTTCCTTTTCAACCAGCGAACTTGGATTTGATTTGTGCTGCCCAGATCAAGTTTTTGGAATTTTGAGTGAGTTTATTGAACTTTTTATATTATTTGATTTGATTTATTTATCGTTGTAATAATTAACATAAACATTGGATACTTTTCACTTCATCGATTGCTGACGCATCTCACGACTGGACAATTTTCCAGCTCTTTCAATTTCTCGTATTTGGACTGTCACTCATCACCTGGAGTAATCTTCAGTCAACCTTCTGGACTTCTTTCCTGGTTATGGTTTTTAAAAATGTATGACTTGGAGGGATTGTATAGGTTTAACAAAAAAGTGTGTTTTTGGGTTGATATATTTGATGTTATATATTTTTATGTATTCTTGTATATATTTTTATATATTTTCAAAGTGTAATTTTATTACCTGTAGTAGTATAACTGCGGTAATGGTCATCTGAGGAGAAGAATTATCTTTGAAAACTCATGAGCTAAGGACTTTAAGATACTTTGCTTTAACCTTGAATTATAATAAAATTTCATTGGTACCTTATTTTATTTCTTCATTTTATATTATAATATTAATGCTCTATCCAGTATATTGAGCTTCAGTTTTTATTCGGATGTTTCACAAATTATAAGATATTAGTTGACGCTTATATCTTTTGATGGATTGCTTTATATATATATATATATATATATATATATATATATATATATAGATATAGATATAGATATATATAGATATAGATATATATAGATATAGATAGATAGATAGATAGATAGATAGATAGATAGATATATACGTAGTCATGCATGTTTATATATTTGTATGTACAGAATTCATTCCTGAACTAATTTACCAATCGTCATGAATTTTGAAGAACGGCTGATAAAGAGTCAAAATCTTGGCTATATTTAGTATTATTTAGTCTTATGCATACAACGTTAACAGGGGCATAGTTTAACATTTTTCATAATCGTCCTGAGTGTGTGTTTATTAATTTCGGTTAATAGTCCATTTTAAACTTCCTGAATTCAGCCATTCAGTATTACAATTGTGTTCCGGTAGCTTTTACCATATATTGCCTGAGAAGTGTTTTGTTTTTGTCGTGTCCAGTTGTTCTGCTCTATTTTGTTTCCGTTTTCTGTTTTAATAAGACTAGGTTTCAATGTTTTCATAGGTTCTATTGTGTTTGCACCGTTCCGTTTTGTATCTGTATTGACTCAGTCTACTTTCTTTTTTGCTAGTATCCTTTGTTTCAGTTTTTCTATCTTTCTTCTTTAGCTTCTTTTTTTTATTCGTTTTCAGTCATATTTCTACTCTTTAATACCTTTCTGTTCTATTTCGCCTCATTTACTACTTGAGCTTCTTTTTTTTTTAATTCGCGCATCTGGATATTTAATGTGGTGTTCTATCCGAGACTTGCTGTTCCGTACCTTTGACGAGTTTGGTTTTACATTTTAGTCACCTACTTACTCATTTAGGATCCGCATGTTTATAAGTCTGTGATATGATTCGCTTGAGATATATGGGATGAGTCTGTAAATTTTTTCTCTTTCTAGTGTTGATTTATTTCATTCTACGCCCCTCTAGATAGAGGTTTTGTTTTGTCTTCGTTTATCATTTTTTGGATGTGTCTAACTCTGCTGCCTCTTCCCACAGTGAGTTCTGTGATTTTGTGTTTGTGTTGTGAGAGTCTTCTATATGTTGTTTTTCACTGAAAGTGTTTCCTAATATTTTGTTTCCTCATTTACCTTTCTTTTTATTTCTAATATTCCAGGTCCGAGAACCAGTGGCTCTTACAATATTGTATATTGCTTCATCGTCAACCCTTTTTACTGTTTCATGGTAATGAGTAGACATGTTCCATAGATTATTCATGTGTGCCAGATAGCCACCGTGTGTGTGGTGTCACACTCAATTGTTGTCTTTTTGTTGGCTCATTATCTCATCTTGCGTGTTTTTCTGCAGAATTGTGTGTTTCTATTTGCATGTGTTTAATCAGTGTAATTGTCGTACTAAAATTAGAACAAAATTAGAACAAAATTACATAGACCAAACACAGACTACATTCACAAGATGCCGACCGGTTCTCCCTCGTTTTCCATAGAAAAAGCATCTGCCGACTATGTCACTCACATCTTTCTGCTGAGTCCCACGGCTTTTATTCTGGTTTGTACAATTTTGTATAGCTTGGTGTACGGGACAACACCAGACCCAGGCTAATTTACCTTCAATCCTGTCACTAAACTAGAGTTTATAACACTCTATCGAGAAATGTACGAGGCAATATTACACGCACGTAAAAATGGACAATTACAAGAAAATTATACAGACATAGAGTTAATAGAGACATAGAATTAAGTAAACAGTACACTAAAAATGTAACGGGTAAGAGTATAGGTTATTGCAAAAACTCGCATTACATTAGAAATAAAAAATGTACATTAGTTTTACTTAGGCCGCCTGATATTTTTTTCCGGTTCTCAGTGTTTGAAAGTGATGGTGAAATTTTTTCAGCATATTTTTTGCAATTATCTATTTTGAAATTATCTAAACTCTTACAGGAAGTTGCTCTTTGATTATAAATGAAAAAAATAACGTAACAATAAACTAAAACAATTTAAATATTAATAATCTATGTTATTGCAACATATCGTACGTCATTAGAAATGGTTGGTTTTATATAAACATTTAGAAACTTCTTACGCACGTCGTGTGTAAGGACATATATGATTATTAATATTATCATTATAATAATCAATCTATTGATAATGGAGTTAATGTATATGTCTGTCTGAAGCAAAAACTATACTATTTAAGATTATTGTACTTATTATGAAATAGTATAGTATACACTATTTCAGGCTAATGTACTATCTTTAAATGCTCAATTTAAGGGCATAGTGTAGTGCAATATATGCTCTGTTTTCATGATACCATCCTCCCAGGCATTACCTCCTCCTTTTTGAGAGGTGTGGAGGTAGTGTAGTATCTGTTCTGTTTTCATGATACCATCCTCCTACACATTACCTACTTTTTTTGAGAGGTGTGGAGTTAGTGTTGTATCTGTTCTGTTGTCATGATACCATCCTCACAGGCATGCTCTCCTCCTTTTTTGAAAGGTGTGGAGGTAGTGTAGTATCTGTCCTGTTGTTTCACATTATCATTCTTTATTTTCATTAAAGTTGTTAAGACAAGGTGTTTTGTTGTAAATTGAAATTAAGCAAGGCATATCCCAGCCATTAGTAAATGGGTGACCATTTTGGCAAAACAAATTGCTGACTTATCCTTCCGGTCCTTCCGGAAGTGACGTCATTTTGAGAGGATTTTTTTCACATATTCTTTATTTTCATTACGTTGTAAAGCCAATGTCTTTTGTTGTAAATTAAAGTTAAGCAATACATATCCCGGCTATTACTAAATAGGTGACCATTTTCGAAGAGGTAATTGCTGACTCATCCTTCCGGAAGTGACGTCATTATGAGAGGATTTTGTAACATTATCACACTTTATTTTTATTACGTTATTAAGACAAGGTGTGTTTTTGTAAATTGAAGTAAGCAACAAATATCTCAGCAATTACAAATGGGTAATTATTTTGGAAGAATAACACACCTGGTTCGTTACGATTCGGGAGGTTTTCCTTCTTGTTGACTGATATCACGTCCGGTCTTTTTAATTGAATGAGTTTGCCCGCTTGCACTGCCATGTCCGAGAGAATTTTATGATTTTCATTTTTTTCAAATACTGTATCCGTTTTGTGTCTTTTCCATCGGTATGATGGTCAAAGCGCAGACGTTCGTATAGTTCCCACTAGATTGCATTTGCCACGTAGTTTGTCTATTTCTATATCCTTTTAAGGCTAGTCTGCTTCATAAACTTGTGATTTACCGTTTCGTCTCTTCTTTTAAGAATCGATACTTAGTGTTTACTGTTATTTGTTTTAAATCATGTCGTTTGTATAGTCCTTTGTAATCGCGTTGATTTTTATAGCTCACTAGAGATGCCGTTTATCTCTTGGATTGTCCTGCAGCTGTAAGTCCGAGTCTCTATGTTTGCATTGATTTCACTACTAAGTTGATATTTTGTGTAATACCTTGTACATCCTTAACGATGCACTTGGAAGTATGTGTCGTAGGTGTCCTTGTGCTTACTCTTTGCTATGTCTATGTGTTGTATTATTTTTTTCATTTTCAGGATCTTTTTGTTCGATATACAGAAGGTCAGATGTTACTTTTGTCGATTTCCTGCAATCTATTCTGTATATCGCGTAGAAAACCCTGCTTAATAAAGAAATAGTATATCAGTTGTGCCGTTAAAACTTTCCAAATTGTTTCTAAGCAGATTATTGGTCTCTATATCTCTACAAAGCCACCATTCGCTAATGCATGGAGTATTGTTGTAACATCTGTGCTGGTGCACCAATCATTAGTCTCTTCTTCTTTAAGAAAGTAATAAGATCTAAACTAATAGGCTCCATGCTGTCTACCAAGCTGCCTCATCGACGCAATGTGTGGGTTCTGTGCTTTATTTAGATGTATTTTGACGGAATGTTCTCCGACTAACTTACTGCATTTGTTCCCATTAAACGTAAATCGCCGCGACCAAGCCGACAAGCAGCAAAATCGCACCCATTCACTGGAAGGCTTTGTACTCTTATAGCTTATTTCCTCGAATCGGTCTACTTCGGAATTACCTGTCTGTTTCCCTTTTTCCTGCATGTACTAACACGCAGAAATCGAAATGCCACTAGATGCACTCGTTCGTCAGACTTTCTTTCGTTTCCACTGTAAATGCTTCGTCATTTTAACTTTATTTTTGTTGTAGCTTTCTTTAGTGAATAAAACCTTTACAAAGGTATACACATCTCTTATTCTTCTCTTCACTACACTACACTAGTTGCTTAGGATAGTTCATGTCTGGCCACCGTTTTTTATTAATGTAATTGTTTATTTAGTCATCAACTTTTGAATGCCCGTTTTGTCTATGCATCTTCTAAGGTCTGGCTGTAATCTTTCATGTATATCCGTGATATTTAAAAAGCCAATGCGTTGATTCCGTCGTGCCCTGGTAATTACCAGTTTGCCGTTATGTTAAGGTCGTCGAACGTTTCTTTATTAACTTTGCATTTCATTTCTTCGTCAAGTTCTTGAAACTCATTTTGTGCGCTTAACAACCATGTCTGTAGTAGCCATCTATCTTGTCCCAGAAAAATGTCCTCCGATTCGTTATGTTACTGTTGGGATCGGTTGTACTTTTTGTCCCCCCCCCTCCCCCATTTATGTGTTTAAAAAAACTGGATTGCATTGTTCTCCAAAGTGTTATTCTGTTTAACTATTTAGATTGCTATCTGTTAAGTCTTCTCTGCTTTGCTAATTTCTATATTTAGTTATTCATGTTTCTTGTTTATCCTTTTTTGCCAGCAATGGTTTCTGTTTACATCGTGTTCTGTTGTTTTTGCCTTGTTCGCATTTTAAAATCGATTTTTGTATTTATTTTTATACAATTATTATTATTATCATTATTGTTGATGTACTTGTTCTTTTTGTTTTCTTCATTTTGTTTTTTCTTCTTCCCATTTCGCGACTATTTATTTACTCGAATGACATTTATAGACTTTAGTAACATATTCAGTTTTATTCCAGAAAGAATACGATTGTATTCGAGGCTAAGTAGACGAAGCGTCGCCCATTCAGTCAAACACTTGTTTTACTGTAATTCATTACTATAATTACATGTTTTTATAGACATGAAGTAGAATTGAAACCAGTCGTTTTATTCTCAAACCTCATTTACAAAACAACGAATAAAGCACCTTTATTATGAATATGTAAAACAAGGATAACAATGAATTAAAACTATAAAAGACAACCATTAATCTGGAAATACAGAAAATAATTCAACTACATTCAACTATTTTCTTGTTTTCTGTTTTTGGGGTCAAAATAACCAATTAATTACGGCGAAATAACATTCATGATAACTTCATAATATATGGCACATTTTTATCCATCTTGTTATATTCAGATTTGATTATAATCTAAGATAATTGCTTACTAAACGATTGTGATTATATATTATATATATATATATATATATATATATATATGATTATTTTTATTTACACAGACATGTACAAAATATGATCTAAGCTAAAGATCGGATTCTAACTCTGCCTGATGAGATCTCAGTTTATAATAGCTGTTGATCGATAACATCGACATGCCAGTGTCGCAGATTTTGTACATGTCTGCGTAAATAAAATTACTCATATATAAAAGCACTATTTTATATTGAGCACTTTTTATAAACCCGGTTGAAATTCTTTGGATTACTACCCTGTGGATGTTTTACCTGGATTATAAATATATATATATATATATATATATATATATATATATATATATATATATATATATATATATATATATATATATATATATATAGTAGCGGGTGTGTTATCTAGTTTTTAATAATGGTTATTGTTTGTTTTGCTGTACTGTTAATTATTCAAGGGCATCTCTGGAATGATGAAAAATAATATAAAGGCAAACATGAAAACAGAAGTATGAAAAACATCCGGGTCAAGAGTATTGTCATTATATAAGGTAGAAATAGATTGCTAAATCATTTTCGTCTGCTAGTGATTAATGGCGAATCGGCAACGCATATAAAGGTGGGCTCTAAACCAGAATAAGTTCCTTCATCTCGGTATCCCTTTCGCGTGTGTCGACTACGCTGTGTGTGATTCTAAATAAATGTTAAACTGTACAATGACGAACCATCTTGGAGATAGTTTTATAAATTTCCAACTACCGTTCAGTCCTATACTGTCAAAAAGAGATTTCTTCAAATGATTAATCCGCAGCAGTTAAGCCTATACCAACAGCACTAGACGATCAGAGATTCCAGCCATCACGAACAGGAAAATATACATATCTGTCATGTGTGGTGTTATGGTGTTACTGTGTTAACTTTTGACTGATTTTTCTATATAAAGTACCGATTTACTATCATAGAAGTTGTATATATATATAGCTTGTTCGAAAATAAAAGAACAAACAACGGTAAGATTGTGTAAACTAACAATAATAATGCTTATCCACGAAGACAGACAACTGAGTGCAATACAAGTATCATTTAGATAAGTTTTAAGCTTATTAGCTTCAACATCGTCTCAGCATTGTTACGACATTGGAAGCATAGCATTCTAGAAAAAAAGAAGAGCGAACCTTAGTACACTGCTCATTCCTTTCCTCACATTCGATAGTCTAGCCATATAACACTAAAGGGAGGACAGTTTATCTATCGCATTGAGAAAACTCTACTGTAAGTGTTGCTAGATCACACGTTTTTAATAGCATTTTTTCCTGCATACAAAAAAGTTAAACTTCACTCCGAACAAAATAAATATCAGTCCTTTATGTTAGTTTTACATTTCAAATATTTTAAACGAACATGTAAAATAAAACATGTCTCATATGGGTTCACTTTTATTTGCTTGTCCACGAGGTTATATTTTACTTTAATGTACTTTGGCTTTGAAGACATTCCCTTGGTTTATATTGATTTCTTATGATCTGGTCGAAGACTTCAAAATATCCAGTCTGAATCTAAGTTAATAGGAGGTTTAAAGTTAATAGGAGATGAATCGTGACACACATGTGGTAAATGCTCAATCCTAACTTCAACCTCGACCCAACCTTTAACTCTAAAAACAGTAAAACATCTGTAAAATAATGTTTAGTCAAGTGTTTTACATACTAAATACAGTTTCAGAGTTAGTCAATATTGGTTTCCAAAGGAAAATTTTATATGTTAGCCATGAGGCACCGCACCCCAAACGGATGTTATTCAAAGTTATAATATGATAGACTAGCCAAAATTGTCTCCCAACGGTCGTCTATTTTTGCTAGGCTGCCGCGCCAGAAATGAACGCTCACCCGTAAGCCGATCGAGACCCAGTCATATTTCTTGGGTGGTGAGACATTGATTTTCTTTGTTTCGGACTAAGAATATTTTTAGTTAAAAAAAAAAAATTGTCCCCCACACAAAGGAATCTTTTTTGTTTAAAAAGGAATTTAAACAATGTTCGCCCCCCTCCCCAATTTTATATGAAAGAACCGGTTTTGATACATAGCCTCGTTTTAAGATCATTCGTTATCGCTAAGTAAAAAAAAACGTGAAAAAAGCATTTATTCAGCGTAAGTAGTTAAATCAAAATCGTTCTTTTGACTTTGTGACTGTTGCTCAACAGGTAGCGTGTCGGACAAATTTTTCCAAATTCTGTATGGCCTTAAGGTTGTGAGTTCAAATATCGGCGTCGAAGTAATTTACTGCTTTTTTAGTTCTTAAGATGTGCCCGAATGTATTTCTCGCCGACACACTAATGGCGTTATATTATGAGTGGATTAAATCGTGTTACTTGAATTCATCTTTTACTGCGCAGTAAGGGACTGTTGGCAATTTGGGGTCAGATTTATAGGGACATTCTTATAAAAGAGTTGTGAAGCGAAGTACTAAGTGCTCGTTCACATTGCATTTAGATGTCTGCGTGTTAGTACATGGAAGAAAAAAAGGAAACAGACAGGGAATTTCGAGGTAAACTGATTCGAGGAAATGAGCTATTAGAGTACAAAGCCTTCCGGTGAATGGGTGCCATTTCTGCTTGTCGGGTTGGTCGCGGCGATTTACGTTTAATGGGAACAAGTGCAGTAAGTTAGTCGGAAAACATTCCGTGAAAGTACATCAAAATAAAGCACAGGCCCCACACATTGCGGCGATGGGGCAACTTGGTAGACAGCGTGGGACCTATATGCTTAGATCTTACTACTTTCTAAAAGAAGAAAAAAACTAATGATTGGTACACCAGCACAGATGTGACAACAATACTCCATGCATAGCCGAACGATATCTTTGTAGAGATATATGATATTGCCAGGGGTCTGCTAAAATTTTCTAGCCTAGAAATAAAAGGTACAACGTAATCGCATATTATGATGGATGGTTCTGTGAACAAGAGTTTTAGAATCAGTAAATTAGGAGAGTTTTTTGTTTGGGGGTTAAGGAATGTTACCTAAAATAATGTGAGATCTTAAAAGCCACCAATAGTCAATCTGTCCACCCACTTCTCTCTCTCCCTCTCTCTCTCTCTATTACTCGCTCTCTCTTTCTCTCTCTAGCTCTCTTTATCTCGGTCTTTACCCGAATATTAATCTTTATATAGTAATAGCTGCTATCGTAATAGCTTCGTGCTACTTTACTGACGAGAAGTAATCAGTATAGGCACCTAATGAAAAATTTACACAAGGGAAACTCCGTTCCAGTAAGCATAAATCATAACAACAGACCAAAAACAGCAGTTAGATCGTCCCTTCACATCACCTCAAATGAACCAGTAGCCAACAACGTCACGACTATTAGTCATGTAAAATCTAAAAGCGTAAACGTAAAAAATACTATTTTTTTAAATTTGAATCGAAGTGATATTCTAACTTTTTTATTATTACATAAATATTCGGTAAAGTATATGTAAAAAATGCGTGGTTTTCTGCCGACTTCTTAGCATTTACGCTTTTGTATCTAAATGTTGCTTTATCAATAGGGTTACTGCAAGTCCCATTAAAGGTGCTCTGTTCTTTATCAGGTTACACAATTGAGGAATCGGAAAAGCAATCAATTTTCCGTTCTCAATTCCCCGATGTTAATTGGATTTTGATTTGATGCAAATCTTTCCCGCTGTGATCTTTTGTGCAAAAAATATTCTGATTAGATCTTCTCAAGAAGGTACAAATAAAAAGAGCGAAAGCAAATCCTTAACACATTTATACGGAAGTGAATTGGAAAAGCTTGACCGTATTGTTAAATCAATTTGGGCGAAGGCAGGTCTAATGGTTACAGTTGCGGACTATGGAATATAATAGAATGCATATACCGCTAGTAAATGTACATTATATACCCAGTTACTTGGTAATAGAGAAACAAACTACACACAGTTTATATATATTAAAGTGCCCGGCTCGCTTCAATAATCAAGTAAGCTAATTTAATTTTCATGAGTAAATACGTAGATGATATATCTTAAAACTAACTGATAATTATAGAATTAAAGAAAATATAATCACGTATAAAAATTAAAATTCTTTAAGAAAAATCTCATTAACATATAATAATAAAAAAAGAAAAACATGTTTTTTATACTTTTGATATATAAATCATCATCATCATCATCATCATCATCATCATCATCATCATCATCATCATCATCATCATCATCATCATCATCATCATTATTATTATTATTATTATTATTATAATTTTGTTTGTACTCACTAGGAGTTCTCACACAGATCATCGTTAGTGATTGCTCACCGACAATAGTCAGTGGTATTTCCTGAAGTCTGAGTGACAAC
Source organism: Sepiola atlantica (assembly GCA_963556195.1). NCBI lineage: Eukaryota > Metazoa > Mollusca > Cephalopoda > Sepiida > Sepiolidae > Sepiola > Sepiola atlantica. Next base: position 70,230,655 of record OY744517.1, read on the forward strand.
AAGCCCCCCTTGATTTCCAGTATACTTCATCTCTTTTCGATAACCACCGCAAATAACCATGCGGTATCGCAACAGCCTCTTACCATTGATTTCTCGCTGGTAAGGACAATTGAAAATTATTATCATTACTATTGCTATTATTATTATTATTATTATTATTATTATTATTATTGTTGTTTTTATTATTATAATTATTAAAGTAAAACGAAGGTAGAGGGGAGATAATGTTGTATTATTTTTCACATTTATTTGTTTTTTCTTCCTTTTTATCTTCTGTTTTGTCTTATCGATTAGGTTCAACTTTTTTTCTTATCGACAAGGAAAGAAAAAGAGACATAGCACAGGGAAGTTTCGTCTTTATTTTCGTATCGATTAGTTTCCGTTCAGTGATTTTAATTAATGAATAAGAATTAAATGTCGATGCTATAGCGAGCGGGCGATAGCGAGCGAACGAGACCTACAAGCACAACATAAAAGTCTTCTTACAAACAGATGCTAAGACAGCGGTTCAAACTTTGTCCAAGAATATTACAAGTAATTAGAACATTGCAAACATATTGTACATTGGTTGAGGCTGCTACAACGCTGTCGCAATGTTTATACACCAATTTACTGTAATATTACCCTGTGCCTAACTTGCGGATGTCACAATATTATAGAAAAGCTTAAGTTTAAAAAGTCAGTATTGGTTAAATAAAACGACGATAAGCCTTTCTGCATTAAACGACATTGAGAATGTATTACTCCGCACTCTACACCCAACTGCAACATGAATAGGAAGTGCGGGCCTGTGATGATTTCTTACACCACATACATTTTCTCAACAAGGATATGCAGGACATCTGCAATATAATACATTCATTTTGACGCATTATAATACCGAGTTTCAAGGTTGCCACTACCTACAAGTCTAAGGAGCTGACATGTGCACGAGAATAGCCCCAGCTACGTAAGTATATTCATGGTTGCACGCGTAAACATACTCCTCAGAAACTATCCTTACAAAACAATTAACTATTGCATATACATCGATGATATATGTTTCATATAAACACATGGCGAACAAGACTTGCTCAAATTAAACACGTACATAAACAGCTGCCACGATTCCATGAAACTGACACCTGAATACTCGGATACATCTATACCCTTCCTCGATGTGATGGTACAGTTAAATAATGGCCGCATCACCACATCTATGCACCCTAAACCCACAGATAGCCATGCGTATTTGAATTTCAATAGCAAACATCCATAACACACTCAAGAAATCAATCATATACAGCTCCTGCCTACGCGTTTAACGCATCTGCTCCAGCACAACAGAATACAACAAAAACATTGGCCTACTCATCTCACAATTTTTAAATATCAAATATCTTCTCACTTATCAAAACAGCAGCACAAAAGGCAGCTAAACTCAACCGGCAAACTATATCCACCTAGAAGCTAAATAATCTAACAGCAGAATTTCAATGGTCTTTGACTTTAATCAGAACACACACAAGCTCTCACAAGTACTAATAATAGATTTCATACATTTCGAAACAGACCTAGACATCTCCTCCCGGTTTAAAGCACCGTCAATAAATGCCAGAAAGAAAACAGCCAATCTATAGACACTACTCATATCACCCTACACTAAATCACAATTGAACAACGACCAAAGTAATATCCCGTGCAATAAACCTCGCTGACATAATTGCCAACATATAGTGACATATCCAGCTATCACTTTACCCAACTCACATGGCAAACTCGAACCAACAGGTCTAATGCTCTACAATTACAACGTCATGAATGTCTTGCACTGCACATATTTAAGTGAGGGTTGTTCAGTATGGGAGACAGACACTCTGTTTCGCGTAAGATTACATAACCACACTAAAGCGATCAGGGACAGAAATCCCTCTTCACCAAAGGAAATACAGTACAACTCAGCAAACAACACAATAGACTACATGAAATGCAAATTATTACAAAGAGGTTTGTATTTTACACAGCACCACAGAAAGAGCGAAACAAAATGCATATACAAATAAAACACCAATACCAAGTGAATAAACTCAGATATCAGAATGTTTAGTCCCTACAAGTAAACCCATATATAACCTTGAGAGGCGTCCTCTGGTGGCCGGTTTGTGAAATATTAATATAAGTAATTTTAGTTCGCCGGTTTTAAGAACTATGTTCACACTTCATAAAACGCTTTAAAAAGGGAATGGTTCAGAAAAATTTCCTACATAGTAGCCCCCCTCTCTCAAAATAGCAAAAAACGAATTTTCGATGTGCTTCACTTAGCTTCTAAAATCGTCCAATAAATTAGACACGAAATTGTGAGTTGCACGTTTATTTGCTTATTATATCTCAGTTTATTGTTCATTATAATTATTTTTCTCCCACTTGTGATTTTTCCTTGACTGATTACGCTTATATACATTTCTCTCCTCCCCCCTCTCTCTCTCTCTCTCTCTCTCTCTCTCTCTCTCTCTATATATATATATATATATATATATATATATATATATATATATATATCGGCTTCTTGGTATAGGTTTACAACTCTCACCGATTTATGTAGTCGTTCATGATGGCGTCGGAATTTAAGTGATAAGCACGACTTGTTCCGGGGTTTCGAATCCTGCGACTGGCGTGAAGGATTATCTCAACATTGACGATTTACGGAAAGACGAAACGTATACGTACGTATATAACATAATATATACATATATACATATATATATATATATATATATATATATATATAGAGAGAGAGAGAGAGAGAGAGGGAGAGAGAGAGAGAGAGAGAGAGAGAGAGAGAGAGAGATTAGCGAATAACCAGTTCCCTGAACAGCTCAATTTATCTCCAGTTACAATGATAAAAATTGATATATAATGCTACTGATCGTTATGTTTAGAATCCTCATTTCAAATTTGATCAAAGTCTATTAAATGATTTTGACTTGAGAGAATTTCTATAACGTGAGAAGTATTGGTCTTAAGAATGTATTGAAATTAATTTGTGTCTAATGCCTCTAGATCAAATTCAATGAAGATTTGAATTATGTGAATTTTCAAATAGGAGGTGTATCCATATTCTGCCCCCTATAATCTCTTTGAAATACTCCAAAGAAACTGACATTCGGAAAATCTTTTATTAATTGAAGTCTAATACTTTTTCAAAATTTTACAAAAATTGGACGCATCTGTAGTTTCACGAAGTGCTTTACTTCTTTGTATTACACAAAAGTACCTACGTATTACCTACATTACCCACCCTTACACCTAGAAGCTGCGTTTCAAAATTAATAATTACTGGTTAATTATGTTAGGAGTGTATTTTATACATAGACATATATAAACATATACACACACTTAAATGTATATACATGAACAAGTTAAATATTATAATTTAGAAAAAATATCGTGTGTCTATGTTACTCAACGTGTTACCAAAATATATATTTCAAAATGCATAATTATATATTCATTAAATAAGCTGTTTATCTTGTAAACCCATATATATATATATATATATATATATATATATATAATACCGTATTTCGAGGTCCCCCCCACGTGTGAGTTTTCTCTTTTCTTTGTTTTTTGTTTGGTTTCACCCAAAAATGTATAGTGTAGGTTTTTTCATGAAACTTCAATCTAAGTACGTTTTACTGTTTGTTATTTTTTCTGATGATTTTGTAATGTTGCAGAGACGATATTGACACAAAACTGTGGCAAGACAAATGAAACGGACCGTAAAAATATATCTCACAGAAATGTTATGTTGTTTTAAAATATGACAACATAGAAATACAATTAATAGAACAAGAACATGGTTATAGGAATATAATATGAATCTGACTTATATATATATATATATATATATATATATACATATATATATATATATATATATATACAAACACACACACACACATATATATATATATATTATGGAAATCGCTCAAATCAATGCATGAAGTTACTCAATGTAATGAATAAGCAAGAACGAAATATGAGTATCGCAAAGACAGGAGATGCCTGTTGGCCTTTGTCTTGAAAAGGGTAAGGTATTACGTAGAAGGAAAACAGTCAACAGGAAGGGAGTTCAAAACGCATATAGCCCTTGAAAAATAATCTACTGGAATAGGAAGATGTATTTTAATGAAGTATAAAAACAGCAAATTGATTAGGACCATTAGACCAACGAGTAAAACGAGCTGGAATAAAAGAAGCAGCGAATAGATCACACAATTCGGAAGAACACATGTCATAATAGTACTTATAGAAATAATTGAGACTAGTAACATCACGTCCGCGAGAGAGAGAGGGTGTAGAGTAGAAGAAAGGGTGTGACCCAAAAAATTACAGATACGTTTATGCACCTTATCAAGAACCTTGAAATGGGACAGAGATTCATGAGCTAAAATATGATAACACTACTCAATATATATTCTGATAATTGATGTGTAGAGATAGTGAATATCTGTTACGAAATTGTTCAAAGCGATATAAAGAACCAACTTTACGAGAAGCAGAAAGAGCAATGGATCTAATGTATGCACTCTAAGAAAGATGTAATGAGAGCGAAATAGCTGAGCTATCCATGAGAATCTCAGGTAGAAAATGGGGCACGCCTACGATTGAAAAACACGAGCTGAATCTAAACAGGATTAAACGAAACAAGTTAGTTCGTACTCCAATCCACTACTGAACCCAGGTCAACTTTTACATAAGCCACATATTTCAACTGATCCGAAGGAGATGGGCGAGATACAACACCAGAATAGAAAGTGGTATTTATAATCAGGTTAAATCAATGACTAAAACCTGGATAAAAAGGAAATAATTTGGGAGAAACAACAAAAGACTGTCACTAAAAACACATATTTTGATTCATGTTTTTTTTTGTGAATATTCAAGATGATTATGAACGATTAAAAACTCTTAGAGAAAAGTACATGACGTGTGTATGTCGCGACTAGGACATATGGAAGGTAGTAGCTCTATTAGGAAATATATATATATATATATATATATATATATATATATGTATATATATATACATATATATGTATATATATATATATATATATATATATATATATAAAAATGATGATGATAATGAGTACATACTGTAATTCAAGCTTGTCTTGCCTTTTTTCTTTGTCTTTCTTTGTTCTATATATGAGCAGTCAGGATAGCCATACCACACAATAAACGCATAGGATATAAGAGTATTTTACAAATATCTTGGTGGTAAGCTGAAACAATAAAATCAGTTTTTTGGTGAAATCATGTGAATCTATCCTTCTTAACATTTGACATGTTTTAAAATAGAATAACACTATTTTATAGCATAGCTCTAGCGTCATACTATTCAGCTATTACACTTGCTTTACGTTATGAAATTTATATTTAAATATTAAACACTATACATATAAATATATATATATATATATATATATATATATATGTGTGTGTGTGTGTGTGTGTATATATATATATATATTTTTATTCAGAACAGTAAATATTTGCAACGAAATAACTAATTGCAGTTGATTATTAACGCATGCCAATTGTTGAAGCGTTTTGGGCCTCACTTTAAGTTGGCTGCGAGATAGTAACTTTGAATAGTTCTACAACATGGTTCTATTTATAGACGACATCTGCTCGAACTTATCCTGAACAATTCTCGTCGGTGACATCTGATCGTTAGAACTAAATGTGTGCTCTTGACACATGTGTCTGAACGAGCGTCGAACCACGGGAAGACTCAGACAAATTGTGTGGTTGTGCAGATCAAATAAACATCACTTCATACTGTTTATTCTTCGCTTTCATTGTATACAGAACGCTTCCTTACAATTCACTGAGAATTGTTTGGATTTATTGTGATTATAACAAAACTTTGAGACCAGAATAACAATCGGGTGTTTTCACCAGGATGGAGCGACAGCAAGTACCTTCGATACACCCTCTGTCTCCTATGCCTGACTATTCTAACAGATTATTATTTGCGTTATAGCCATCGTTTTCCTAATCTTTCCACCGATGTACATTTTTCTTTTTTCTACTTGTTTTTCTTTTCATCTTCTTCTTCTTCTTCTTCTTCTTCTTCTTCTTCTTCTTCTTCTTCTTCTTCTTCTTCTTCTTCTTAGCATTATATGGGTTTCTTTCTTTTATTTTATATCTTCTTAACGTATGTATGCAGACATATATGTAGCAATGAGATACCAGATATACTGCTGGTCGGGAACGTGCTTAGGAAAATTGATTTCAAATGTTTACATGGTTATAATTTTTTCCTTGAAAGAAAGTTCTAAGATAATATTT
>OY744517.1:70241993-70261993 GCA_963556195.1 Sepiola atlantica
TTTCTTATGTTTCGGAATTATTTAACGATGATTTTTACTTTGTATTATTCGTCCTAGTATTCTAATCTGGATTGTTAACGTTTCTTAACAGGTATCAGCGTTTCTAACCATCAGTTGTAAATAACATATACCTGCAGGGTGAAGTTTCAATTCTTACTACAGGCGATAGTAACAAAGAATAACATGAAATTAGCACTTCAACTCTGTCAAGGCTGACAGAATGAGAACAATCTACCCCGTGGATTAAATAAAAAGATTCAGATCGAAATTACTTCCAGGGTTTCAGGATCCGACATAAGGATTCCCGAGTTCGATAGTTATGTTCCCAAGTTCAAAAAGATTCCCTCAGAAAAAGATCGGAGGTTACATCGGCCGAAACATTTTACATATTACAACCAAGAATAGAACAGTACCAAATGACCCCCAAAATACACCTCAAAATTTATTTTCAAAACTCACTCTAGTTTCAGGCATATTTTGTCCAAAGAGAGGCGGGAAATATAATTAATGCATTTAGTAATGGTTTTCCATAATTTGGTCTAAGCACTAAACGACTCACAGAAGAATTGAAATAGTTACGAACGCACTCTAACAACACATTAGCTTTTTTTAAATTTTGGATTTCATTAGAAGAAAAAATCCATAATTTAACAGTTCTTATTCATGCTAAGATTTGAAGCGGCAATAGCGCTGGAGAATCCCAATTGCAACAATTAATCAAACGAAGCCACATTTCTACATTTGACGAGGAATCTAAAAGGAAGACTCCATTTTCTGAAATTAAATTATTTCCTTACTCAAGAGTCAAACACTTTGTCGATTGATCGGCGCATATCGTTCTGTGTGGAAAACTTACAAAAGTTGTATGCAAACAATATTAATATGGAATGATAAAAATCAGTCTAAAAAACAGCATACAAATATCAATCAGTAATTATCGATTCATTAAAACCATGGAATAAATTAATTAATTTATTATTAAACCAACTTTTAAAACGAGAGTTGAAAGCCTAAAACCCGCATATATATTGTGAACAGTCTACAACAAGATTCTGACTAAAAAAATGATATTAATTGACAAAAAATCAATGTCATCAATATATATATATATATATATATATATATATATATATATATATATATATGTATCCACGACAGACAAGAGAAACAATTTAGCACAGAAAATAAAGCAAGCGACAGATTGTACAGGCTTCGTTCGGATAAAAGTATGTCTCCAGAAAGAAATCTTCACTTTTTCTGAAGATGGTCTACATTTTATTTCATGATATATCGTGTATTTTATCTTCCCATATACAGGGTGGGCCAAAATAAGGGTCCTATCTTTAAATTTGAATAACTTGAATTTGAATAACTTCCACAAAATAAAAGTTAAACTCACCAAACTTTATGTGTGTGTAGACTGACCCTTCCGAGATTTTTTGAAATAAACAAAACAAATTTTAGCCGAAAAACACTTCTTAAAACTTACAAAAACTAAAGTATTGTTTTTTACACTGTTTTGAGTTTTTTAAGCAAAAGTAATGTTTTCTAAATGAGGGTACATTCCTTAGGGCTAATACGGCTCATGCTTGCTTCGGAAGGGGTCCTTTACTTATTCTAAAAAAAAAAAAAAAATCAATAAATAAAAATGTTATGAATTTTTAAAAATAGGACCCTTATTTTTGCCCACCCTGTATATATATATATATATATATATATATATATATATATATATATATATATATATATATATATATATATAGGATCAAATATAAACCAAAGTAGAAACTTCTAGTAGATGGGACCTATTGTGAAGAGGATAAGCTCAATATAGAAGATACAGCAATTGTAGAGATAGAAGAAACATAGGGATAAATATGCGACGATTGTCCAAATTTATTTCAAATTTCAATTGTTCAATGCAAGGTGTATTCAGTAATAAACTAGTGTTAATTATTCTTTCCTTAAGCCAACGCTTTTTAAAGATCGAAATCTTATCATCATATTTTTCATAATTTTAACAAAAATTCCTTTCATAATAATTTTCATATTTTTCAAATATTTGAACTTTGGTTTCTTCGAAAGCCAACTTATCCATCTGTATTTCTCCTCTGATGATAAGATTTCGATCTTTGAAAAGCCTTGGCTTAAGGAAAGAATAATAAACACTAGTTTATTACTGAATACACCTTGCATTGAACAATTGAAATTTGAAATAAATTTGGACAATCGTCGCATATTTATCATTCTTTTTTCTTCTATCTCTCTCTCTCTCTCTCTCTCTCTCTCTCTCTCTCTCTCTCTCTGGAGAACTTAAAGCGAACTTTTAGGAAAGGTAATTTTACTGAGCCTTGTTGCATCCACGAACGAACCCTCTATTGGACTTTCTACCCTTTGGATTCTATCTATTTCGCCGCACCTGAAGATGTGGTTTTTGGAGTTTAACTTTGAATTCTCTCATTTCATTTATTCTGCCTTCTAACGACCTACCTACACACAAATTACTTTCTCCGCTGTACTTTTTTACACCGGAATTTTTTGTAATCGGACATTTGCTTGCATTAGGGCAGAGTTTTGCCTTGTGTTTTTCTTCCCCACAATCTTTGTTTTACTTTTTCAAATTTTCAATCTTGGCCTTTGCCAACTTATCTATCCCAGCGATTTTCTTCTGATGATAAGATTTTGATCTTTGAAAAGCCTGGCTTAAGGAAAAAATGAATTGAATAAATTGCGTTTTTGCGGAATATACTTTGCTCTGAGCAACTGAATTAAAAAAAGATCTGCAATTTGCTTTTCTAATTCCTTTTCATCCGTCTACCTTCTACTGGGGCCGTTTGGTCTGTATATGAGGTAAATAGATATTCGAATATTGCATTAAAGTTCTCCTTTAGCTGTCAAACGTTGCGTTAGTAAATAAGTTAATATCATTAGTTTTCTCTCCCCAAATGACCAGTTAAATATGCTATAGTATATCTATCTTTACGTCTCTTGGTCTTATCGATTTGAGAGCAGGAATTCACTTAGTATTGTAGAATATGCAGCTAACTTATGTTACTTGAGGGCACATTATATGACAAGCTGTCCTATTTCTCGTATGAGCCAGTGTATAGCCGTGTCGAGGGGATCTTCTTCGCGGCTTTAAATGCTATGTTATGTTGAATATTAGTTCAGGGTTTACTTGTAAGGTGAAGTATCTTCATGTCAAGTAATCCTGACAAACCATTCTACAGACAAACCGAAGAGACTAGAGGATTGTATCGAGGATTTATTTACTCCTCTCCAGGAGTTAGGCACAAGGCCAGTTTTTATCTTACTCCCACAAGAAAGATGTGACCCAAGGTCGGGTCGGGAAAGTGGGATTGTATCGAGTAGGTAATTTACACTCTCCGGTTTATACATATATATATATATATATATATATATATATATATATATATATATATATATATATATATATATATATATATTGCAATTTCACCAATGTTTCAACGGTGTGACCTTTCAAAATACCTTTTCCACACTGCCATATCAACATTGTCGTCTTAACATCAAGAAAAATTTCAACTTGACTGTGCTAAGTATGTCTCAGTCAGGAAGAAAAAAGAAAAAAAGAAGAAATATGCTTATACTTCTGACGATGGTATATATTACCGAAAGTACTGAAGTTTACAAAAAAGGAAAAAACATGTTTTTAAAGTAAATAAATAATTTATTTTTAAAAACAAATAGTTTGCGTTGTTCAGGTTTTCTAAATATTTTATAAAATATATTCTCTTTATTATATATATATATATATATATATATATATATATATATATATATATATATATATAAAGAGAGAGAGAGAAAGAGAGAGAGAGAAAGAGGACACATGCTAAAATATTTCTTATTTCTGGGATGGACTCATGCTTAAGAAAAACGATTTTAATTGTATTATTTAGATTTACTTCTAATTAAGAAGAACATGCAACGCATCCTCTCACTTAGCCATCTCTCTATCTATCTCTGTCTTTCACACACACAATGTGTTGATTGAACAACTTTCGAATATGCTTTGGTGTCTCTGTGAGCTTTTAGCAAAAGATAGCTTCTCTCATTTCAATCATTTTACATATGGTTTTCGAACACACCGTAAACATTAAGTTAAATAATAAAGAAAGACGATTATTTATTTCCATATTATCAATAAGAATAATATAGAAGTAAGGAGATTCATTATTTTTTCACTCGTACAAGAAAAATCTATGAATAAACATGTCACAGTTTATGGATTTTCAAGTGAAATCAAAATGAAACAGATAGTAATAGTCAGTGTCACCTAACGGATAACGCGTATTTTAATATATATATATATATATATATATATATATATATATATATATATATATATATATATATATAGAATGGTAGTTTGCTTGAAGCATTTCTGGGTATAGTAGTAGTAAGTTTTAGAAAGGCTGTGGCCAATGCAAATTGTGGGTAAGATGCAAGTTGTAAGGAACAAAAACAATAACAATAAATCGAATACTAAATATGACTTAGTATATATTTTTCCTTTTTTCCTAAAATCTTACATAACAGCCAGAGTGTTTTTAGCTGTTCGTGTGATGTTCAGTTGATCGAAAATCACTATTTAATATTTCGGGAAAAGAGACTTCCCTTTGTCAAAAATAATTAAACCAGAAGAAAATGTATCCAGCTGTGCAGAGAATCCTACAAAACAAAATGGCTGCCAGATGTAGACCGCAGCGAAAACGAAAACAGTCTCGCAGGGAATGTAAATTAAATTGTATTTTAAGGTTATGTTACATATATGATTTGGTGTTTAAAAATATTTGTGTAATGTTGGTTAAGTGTATGGTGCTCGATAAACTGTTAGTTTTAATAATATATATATATATATATATATATATATATATATATATATTTTAATTATTATTTTTATTTTTTTCTTAAGTTTATATTTGTTTATTTACTTTTATTTCAGTGTGTTTTATCTTCATATTTTTCATTTTTTTTATCTTTCTTTCGTATTTTAGGCATTTTAATATGAAGTAAAGTAATTAATCTCTCATTTTAGATATTCTACATTTATTAAATTTATTGATTATCATCTATTTAAGAAGTGTTACTAATTGTGAGTTTCGTCAAATTAGTTTATCGAATTAACTTGATATATTTACTATAAGATAAAGGGGAATAACTGTTATGCGAATTAATTTATTTTCTGGATTTTCTACAATATTAGTATTTATATATCTATATATATATATATATATATATATATATATATATATATAAAACATATATACACATACATGCATATATGCATATATATATATATATATATATATATATATATATACATATTGATGTATTATTGTTTCTTTAATTGTTTATTTATATATTCTTCATTTTCATCTTGTTTACATATTTTACAGTCAACATACTCCGTTACCACCACTTCACTCATTACTTACCTCCTATAATAAATCATCACACACCCAAACAATCAAATAGGCCCCTCCCCATATGAACTTTCATCCTAACACACATTCAACCACAAACCTAAAACCATATTCAACATACTCTTCTAACCCACCAAAATAAGTCACCCCATAACCTGGCATTATTAATTAATTAATTAATCCAAACACATATAAAATGTATACAAATAACATGCAAATATTAAATAAATAAATAATAAAATAGATTAAAAAAAAAAATAAATAATAATAGTAAAAAATATTAAGATATTAAAAAAAAAATTATGTACATATATATATATATATATATATATATATATATATATATATATATATATATTAATGGTGGCATAGTGAATCGAGGGGCAATATTACATAGGGGGAGAATAACAAAAAGAAACCAAATTGTTTTACTATATTTAATACTAAAAAGACCATTAGACTAAAACCTAAAAGTTGTAATAGTTTTTTAAAAATTCGACTTAACGTCAGACAACAAGGACTAAAGGTACCTTTCGGTCGACACGTCTTTGAGGGTGACTCATCGACGGATAACGTTTAAACTTAGTAAATTTGTTGTATACAGTTTAAATTACAGCAAGACAACAAGAAAGGGAAGGCGATAAAGCGGACAAAGCGTACAAAAACGAACCAATATAGCCCGAATTTCAAAGAAATTAAGTTGAAATCGCTTTCTGCAAAGAAGTAAAGAAGAGAAAAATAAATTAACGAATGAGAGGCAAATATTTTTGAGTTCTTTAAATAAGCCTGACTTATGTGACAGCTTTTTTTTTGCCTTTAGACTGAAGATATTCGCATGGTTACACATACGGCCTTTAAAACACTAAGGTGGTGCTTTTAGTGCGCCTTGTGTACGATGTGACAGCAACCTTCAGAGTACGTCTCACGACACTATTTATAGTCATACAAGTGCTATCATATAAATGACTCATGAAGTTGGGAACGCCCAGATTTTACTCTGTAAACGCTCGAATGTGCATTATAAACACACGAATGCGTCCTTTAATACATTACTTTTCACCCCGTGACTTGCGAAATATGCAGGGGTATGCTGTGTAACTTTGATTTCCAAGCGTGGAAGAGTACAACCAACATAGTCAGATTCATACTAAAATTTGAATGTGTATATTACTAAACCTTTTTGTAGTGTGGCAGTGCATCTTTCTGAAGTACTGGGAAGGCAGTACTAGTGCCGACAACAATACGGGACTGTACTGCATGAAAACAACAAGCCGCATCAAACACAATTATATCAGAATACGCTTTACTGATTGTCCCAATAAAGGCAAGTGCCAAATAGATCTGACACTTTAGTAGAAAAGAACAGGGAACAACTTCACCGCTATTATATATATATATATAAATATATATATATATATATATATATATATATATATATATATATATATATATATATATATATATGTGTGTGTGTGTGTGGGGGGGTGTAAAAATCAATGCGAAATATATATTTTTATGTATTTTCACAATTTATTTTCTATATTTTGACGTTAGGAATATCAAGTTTCCCTTATGTAGAAAAAAGTTTTTTCTCCAAGAAAGGAGAACTCCATTTTCGGCCGTAATCCTTCGGCGCTCGTCAGTGTACTGAAGAACCGTGGGTGCAAGGTGGGGGTGGGTGGTGGCAGTAGGAGAGAAAAAAGGGGAGAAACAGTGAAATGATGATCAAGGAGGTGCCTGTCTCTATGGTTGAGTAAACCATACATTTATTCCATGTGTGACCTGGCATGAGGGTGTGAACAGATGGATAAGCAGATAAAAATACGATACACGTATCCACGCATACACACAAACACACCGGCACACTAACCCGCACTAATCAACTCACACACGCACATGCGAACACACAGGCATATCTCCATACAAACACATAGCAGGGGGAGGAGGGGTGAGAAGAGAGATTGGGGTGGTCAGACAAATTAGAGTAGGGGTGTGAAGTTTAGTACGCGGAGTGTTCGTGAATTTTGAAACATGAAAGAATTAAAAAATGAAAAATAAATAAAAGTTAATGAAAATAAAAAATAAAAAATGTCCACGCACACACACGCTCATTCATGTGGAGGGACGAGGTGGCATAGATAGTTATATGTGTGTAGGCATATACATGCGTACACCCACAAAGGCGAAGGTGCACCCACCCATTTATGTATGTAGGCATATACATGCATACTCTCTCGCCCACAAGGGCATACATGTACACACATACATATGGACAGAGGCAGAGGGGGAGTGCGCGTGTTTGTGTGTGTGTGTGTGTGTGTGAAAAAGAGAGAGAGAGAGGGGGATAGGCAGATGAATGGATGTCACCTACTGTTTGACAATGTTATTGGTTAGTTCGTGTTCTTGTATAAAGTGTACTTACTGAGAAGGCCCAGCTCTCTATTTAGTCCTAATGTGTGCGTGTTTAGTTTCAGGATAAGTTAGGTCTCATATTTCCTTCTATGTTTTTGTGATTTGAATTTGGATGCTAGGAGAATGCATTTCATGTTGTCTATGGTGTTGTTTGTGAGATTAAAATGTTCGGCTACTAGGTGTTCTTTGAGCTTGTTGTTGATTGTGTATTTGTGGTTGTTGAAGCGTTTGCGGAATACCAGGCTTATATGAAAATAAAGTGTGTAGTGAGGCGTACCCTGATGGTTGCTTTCGCATCGTACACAAAGCGCGCTCTACGTACTACCTTAGTGTTTTTAGACAGTATGTGTAACCATGCGAACACCCTCCATCTGCAGGTAAAAAGGACTCTAAAAATTATTTGCCTCTAATTCGTTAATATATACTTTTGTCTGCAGTCTTTGCAGGAAGCTATTTCCCTTTAAGTTCCGTGCAATGTGGGCGATATTTATTCGTGCATATCTATTTTCCTCTTCTTCATCCCTTTCCTATTGTTGTTGTTTCGCTCTAAAGCTAATTTGATATGACTATTGCCAAGGAAAGACGAATAACAAAAAGTACTACGTAGGTATGACCTCCCTAGGTTTTAAAACCTGATATTATGACCACAAAAGCACATTTAAAAACAAAGAACGTCGAATTAAACAGCACTAGCAAACCATTATTGGGAGCTCAAAGAAAATGGACGCTCACCAATAATTGAATGGAACATAATACGACAGGCCAGTACATGTAGAAATTTAGACGACCCGTGTAGATTATGTCTGAATGAGAAATTTGAAATCCTTAACTTTAAAGACCCCCGAAATCTATTAAACTGTAGAAGTGAAATAGATAACAGCTACCTACACATAAATAAATTTACCTTAGGCTAACGATACATGAATAAATAAATCAATAAACAGATAAGAAAAAAAACTAAACTAAACAAACACCTAACAATTTAAAATTTAAAAGCTAAAATAGAAATACAAAGAAACCACGTATTAAAATAAATTCACCCATTATATTGATACAACAAAGGAAACAGGATATAGGTCAATCTATAGAAACCAGAACAATTGAACAAGATATAGGAAGTAACACTAACCACACCTTTGTTCGTGGGAAGCCCACGATTGGCTGAGAGAACAACAAAGAATCTGATTGCTTAACTAGCTAGCCGTGTATATGAAAGCACCCGGCAAAAATAACTCCAGGCATTTTAGTTTGAAGATCCCCCCGGGGAATGAAACGCGGGACCCTCTGTGTAGCTTAATTGCCATAAATATATATTAAAAGCTTACTATCTAGCTCTACTTACGTATCGAGCACTGTTGAAGTACGTACTGAAAATTGATACATAAAAAATTATATCTCCTTATAAAATGTTATGTGAATACATGAAATAGTAATATTACAAATATTCCAAAACATTCCATGACAACTATGCAATTTCGATATTTATCATACAACAGAGACTAAAAAAGAAAGTATAGAAAGTCAATTTTATTCATGTTACTTATAATCTTTCAATATACAGGGTTATCGGAAAGTAACTTCTTATTATTATCTGCGTATTATTTATTACGATACGGCACAATCACGTTGACACAGCGGTTCCCGTTAGATCACCGAAGTTAAGCGATGTCGAGCCTGGCCAGTACTAAATGGGTGACCGTTTGCTGTATGTGTTCTCTGCTTATCTCGGCATTGTTTCCAGTCGTCTTAAATTACTTGCCATTGGAATCAAGCAGTGCCGACTCAGGAGAAGTGTTGTTGCGCAACCCTTGCTTTAATTACACGCGCAGCCAGCCCCTTACAGGGTTATCCATAGTCTCTCTAGACTGAACGGAGGGCTTGTTGTTGTTGTATTTATTACGGAAATGTCATCATCATAACAAATTACAAGAAAGTGCAAAACATAGGGGTTTATTTAGAATTCAATATGGGGTCAGCATTCGCCACCTGCTTCTCAAGCAGCCTGAGAACCGCGTCAACTGATTTCACAAGGAACACTATTTATCTTACTCATGATTCACTACGTATCAAAGCTGTAAATGAGATAGCTATATTTACAATCGAATGATGATGAATACTATGAAAGGATTGAACATATCTATATATCACTCATCTACAGTCTTTTTCAGAAACATCGCTCATGGGCATAACTAAATAATAAAATAAGAGGGAAGCGAGAACTACGAGGCCGAGCGATATTTTATTCTTTAGTCCCTCCTCACATTCCGTTTCTGACAAAAAGAAAAGCAAATTTTCGGATCTTCTGTTGTTTGAGTGTTTGGTATGTAGAGATGTGCAATCCCCTCATAGTATTCATCAGCATTAAATTAGCAAAAATCGAAAAAATAAATAACTTGTGAAATCAGTTGAAATCACTTTAACACAGTATATATTTTTAATTAGTTAATAATTTGTTATTTGTATTGACTAAAAAAACCCACATCAAATTAAAAAATAGGACGATTTAATTCATTAATAGGAATTAATAGTAAAATGGACACTGACTATATAACTCGTGTAATATTTGGTTTACTCGTCATTTATGAAATTGAAAAAATCAGTATTAAACCCCGATTTAAAAGTTGTCAATTTTAACAGCATACACATGACACGTAAGGAAATTACTTTTTTTTTAAATTAGTGGTCTTTAAATAATTCATAACTTAAATAATTTAATTTTCATACGTCATCGAATGTAACCTTCACCAAATTGTGTACAAATAACAACAAATATGTAATTAATTTGAACAACAATTTAACATTTGCATTTTCTATAGTAAAAACATGACTTATGAAGAGATACCATGTAACTTTGCCACATGCTTGAAAATAAAATCCCGCTATTTATCACAGTCTTGGACTAGTCTTTTAACTGTCACGAGCGGGATGCCACAATCAATCATTATCATAATTGAATTTAAATTTGGTAAACAAATCATTGCTGTTCAGAATTTCGTCAAAAAAACAAATCCAACCGACGCAAATCAAGATAAACACTATTTATTGTGCGCTCTTTTAAAAGGTTATTACACAATTGATTAAATGAATTGAATAATGGGGAAACACGTTGAACGGTTTAAGATGAATAAAGCGTACGCGATGAAAGGTAAGGGCCGAAATAAATAATAAATAAACGTTTACATTTGTTGTCAATACGAACACATATTAGATGGTTTCCTAATATAATAAATGTTTGTCCATTCGCTATAGAAGTAAACATAATTGCTCTTTGAATATTGAGATGTTATTTCTGATGATAATATTTGTGTCGGTTTGATAAAATGTAATCGAATACATACGAAACTCGTTCAATCCAGTTAAAAGCCTCACACTGAAAGAAGAGCAAGATCTGAATATTTTTACTGCGGCAACACGTTACTACTACTTGTAAATATAGAAAAATCAGATGTATGTCTTGATGTTAGCACAGATGTTAGCCAATGAAAGGTGAGAGATATACGAACAATCGTTAATTTTAGACAACATAGGCTCGAGTGGTAATAGACTGTGTGCAAACGAAATCAAAGTTGAAACTAATTACTTTCTCCTTGCTGACGCGCATGTTACGATTAGCTCCTAGAACTGACTTTCCCTCCAGATCATAAGTGAAATACACATATTAAATATGTTGCTTAATTTGCTGATAAAATGGTTAGATCTTTCGTTTCCGATAGTATTTGCCTTATGATGCAATACTCTACCTATATAAAAGTTAGATACATCCTAAAATGGAGTATTTTTACCATATATACGGATGTGTCTTTTAACGAATACTTCCTTGCCTTGACAGAGTCCGAAACTAACTTCGCCATCTAGTGGGGGTGATATATTCTCTTCCCAACGACACGTTTTCACTGTACAGACGTAGCTAGTCTTTTTCTACTCAATCAATATGTTCATGAAATGTGTCCGACTGAGCTTAAATATATGGTACCTTCTCGTAAAAATATCATAGCATGGCATCGTCTTCTAACACCGCTGCAAATCACTTTTATTTTCTTCGTCCATATGCCTAACATCAAACGGAATTCCTATGAACATCCGTGGAACACATTACCACAAGGTTGATTCCACGAGGGTTACAACAACATCTTCTTCGAATCTAATGCCAGTAAATACTTGTCATAAATCGTCCTCATAACTAATAACCCTTATCCTCGGGTGGCTTATAGTTTTGATAAGTATTCAGTACAAAGAAGAATGAATGACACCAAAGGAAATACATGACATTTTTGCTGAGGATTCTTGTGTGTATGCAACTGTGAAGAGATGGACTCCCCACTTCAAGCGAGACCTCGGGCGTAGGCATATCACTGGGGAGCTGGGGGAAATGGCCAACAACCATTAACGAGAAATGAGCTGAGCTCTCAGGTCCACAAGTGGTCGGCCTTCAACAGTGGAATCGCAATTGGTTAATCATTTCGTGCGGCCTTGTTCAAGACAACCAAGCATGAACCGCTATGTGATTCAGGCCAGGAATGAAACCGGCACAAACGAACCAGGATTAACGCCGTTGAAACAATAACAAACATATAGCGAACAAAGATGAACCGTTGTCAAATTGTTCAAAAGCTTTAGTTTTTATTGAACAAATTGATGGGATTAATGTTTGTTGAGGAATTAGTTATGGTTCCGTGCACCGGTTTAACTTATATCCGGTTTAAGAGTGAGCTGAATGCAAGATAGATCCTAAGAATGTCGAAATTCGAAGACGGTGAAAGCGTTGTATACTACAAGGATATTTTGACTCGCTTTCATTCGTACTCTAATACTGTCTACCAAAAATCACTAATTCAATATACAATATGGATTCAACACTTACTTGAATGACTGAAACTGATGGAGCTGAATAAGATATTAAAATTAACCAGCGGAAACATCCTGATTATTAACCACCGAACAAATTCAAACAGACAACATATGTTTGCAAAGTGATGGCTTCTTATTGTTTTAATTTTGTTGACATAATCATGTTAAACTACCTGACGAAAGAGAACATAACGATTAATCAACAAGACTATGCATTCACGTCGAAACTCCTAGATGATTCAGGTGAATGTGTTCTCTTGCTCTAAGATCTTCCGCTTGTTCACACTGATAAGGTTACAGTCCCCGAAATAGTGTCTATTTGAAATGCTACCGAATTTACTCTTACGCACAAGAAATTGTTCCATCTGATTACTTCCTGATATGTAATCTTAAATACAACCCATGTCGTCTCTATTAAGGAAAGGGTTTTGTTCAGGTGATGAGTAATTACGGGCAAGAAAGATACATGGAGGGAGTATACATTCTAACACGTCTTTAAAAACAGGTTATAAAATTAATGACAATGGTAAAGCCTTTCGGTGTGTCATGGTTGCTTTTTGTTTATTAAGACACCCGTTGTTTTGCTCATAACTCTAATGGCAACTGTTCTTTGGTTCGAAAACCCGTTCTCAATTCTTTCATACTACAGTTTCATTACCAAAATGAAAATCTCATTAATCCATATCCTCAAGTGAACTAGGTAAATGGAGATTCATTAGTATACACAAAAAAACGCCTACTCAACCTGTTGTGACTAAGGGAAGTAACCCTCACCAATCTGTATATGAGATCCAGGTTCTTAACTCTGAATCCCGCATAATTCTTTAAACTATGGGTCCTAACATAAACAACGCTGAGGTCATATGTACTGTGAAGAAGATTTAGAAGACCAGAATGCCGCCTTCTACTGTTATGGGATTGCAATACTTGAGCATTGCTGGACCATATGCATTCTGGTTAAAAGGGGGGGGGAGTACCCCGCTCACTCCTACGCAGCCACAAATAATTCAGGTTCCACGCTCGGTCGCTGTAACTCATGCCCCATGCTAATACATCTGGGGTAGGTTGATATGGCGTCGCTGACTTTTGGCCGTTTTATCAAAATGCCAGCGTTGACAAAGTTTTCGCTCTTCTGAGGAAAACTGGTAATGTCAAATTGTCTCCGTTGATCGGACTTTACCTCTTCGCGTTGTGTGAATTTGTGAAGAGGTCCGATTTGGGGGTCACACGGGTAATTTGTCGTAAAATGAGGGATGAGAAGTACATAAAAATGTCAGACACGCCAGGTATCGACAATATGAAGAAATATTCTTAATTAAAAAAAAGTAAGAATATATATTTCCGTGAAACTGGTAGTAGCAATAATAAAAAATATTTTTCTGATGATGGGGTTAATACCTCTGCTTCTGGAAGGTGTCTGGTGTTTCAATGTTGACTCGCTAATGTTTTCGAACAGTAAGTGTGAAAACATTTGAGATTCAGGCGAGGAAAGGCAATTCACTTTCAGAGTAAAAGCGACACGGCAGTTCCTAAATTTCAACTCTTAACTTAGAAACTCGACTACTTAACTTGTCTTACTGAATAAATTCGCGATTGTCACACTTACTATCTCAAAACAAAGTAATTTGACGTTGTTATTCGAACCTACTTCATACAGTAAGCGATATCATTGGCTGCTTATTCGCAGGAGTCCTCCTTCGGACCGGACATTCTCCTGCCATTCATTTGTTTCACTTCTTCAACGATTTGTAACCTACGCCGTACATCGTAGTGGACGTATCTCTACACGTTTTAACGACCCATATCGTTTTTCACGGACTTACCTCCGGTGTCATCCTTCAAATTACGACAGCTAGCTAGCAGGGTCGACTGTTTACTATTCCTCAGGTCATTGCAGCTGCGAAACAAAACAGTCTTAAGCATAACAGAATTTTCTTCAATGCGACTGTTATTTCGAATAATACAATTCGGTGTGAAAAGAAATATGATTCCTTTTCTCAACAGACTCAACGTTTATCCAATATATATATATATATATATATATATATATATATATATATATATATATATATACCAATCTATCGACATTTTCCGCGGGGTCCTTGAATATTGTAACAGAGAGATAGCATAAAGTTATTAAAATCCCTCTTTTTTCTCCGACCCATTTTATTAGAGTATTCGAACGACGTATTTCAACAAATAAACATTCATTTATGCATAACACAATACCATACAGAAGGGGTACTCTTTCTTTAAATATAACAGTAACTTAATTTGATGTATTTTACATTTGAATAACTATAAATGGTTAAGAAAGACATGTGTACTCATTACTAAATATGATATTTTAAATCGTCTTTTCTTTATTTGGTCGCGTTTATTTATTTCCAGCATATTAACCTACTATGTTATATATTGTACAAACGTTATAATGATTATATTAAAACTGAGATAATAAACGTGTTTTCGTTAAACTTCTCCACATAAACCACATCAAATCCATTTTCAATATTCCTTGTTGGTTTGGGGATTGAATTAAGTTTGAAAAATAATCCATTTTAATTGGTCTAATTAGTCGTAATTTCCTAATAACTTAGAAAATCCCTCATCTTTTTAAAAGTTTATGCATGTTACTCTCAACGTCTTTCACTGTGTGTTGATAGACCCTCGGTGTTTTACATAATGTCTGTATTACTCTCGCTTTCGTAACTCTCCTTCACTTGTTATTATAACTCAAATGTAATAACACTTACTATAAATCATGAGATTAGAATAGTTCATTCAGAATACAAGAGACTATCACCTCAAATATGTCTCCTATTTAAATCCAAGTGGGAGAGAAACGGATATATATATATATATATGTCCGAAAAAAGGCCTAATTTGGGATTTTAGCACTTTATTTTTTTTAAAAATTGACTGGCTTTGCAAACTCATTTTCTCTGATTTAAACTCGAGATCACGCATTTTCAAACGGAATGTGTGCGTAATCGAACGTATTAATTTTGTACAGAGACAGGATTCCAACTGGAATTGCAGATTGTCTTCACCCGTTGGAACGATCATCTGAAAACGATACGAAAAAATCCAACAGATTAATGAGCACAATTAATCCGTAGTCAGGGAAGCTAACGCACAATTAATTGTTAAAACCTTAATCCCTTATACATGATAAAGAATTGCGTTTTAATAAACGGTAATGATTGAACAATACATCCGTTTGGCTTCAACGTCATAAAAGGATTAGAACAATATTCTTTAAAAAGTTATGGAAAATGATTTTATAAAACTTATATATATTTAAAACATGTTACGTTCTAAAAGTTAATGCAATTTATTCATAAATTATCTCATATATACAAATAAGCGCTTTGTTGGCACTTGTTTCACGGACATTTTTCCAGTCAGAAATCTTTCTAGAAAAAAATCAGGTATTTACACGAGGACCTACCTTAAGCTTGCCGAGATCCTAAGTGAAGAGGATTCGAACTTTGCACACCCATTTTGTCACTC
The DNA here is from genome assembly GCA_963556195.1 of Sepiola atlantica. Classification (NCBI taxonomy): domain Eukaryota; kingdom Metazoa; phylum Mollusca; class Cephalopoda; order Sepiida; family Sepiolidae; genus Sepiola; species Sepiola atlantica. The sequence continues at coordinate 70,258,235 of OY744517.1, forward strand.
CGCACCGTTAATCACTTTGCTAACGTCACCTTCCAGTAATGCAATAACATTGCTCTTATTGTTTTGTATTTATTTGAAATAGTCGCATCTGTTTCTCGCTGTTGCTTGGGAAAATTGTGGAAACCAAGAATCATAATAACTAAATAACCTTTTGACCCAAACTGAAAGGACATACTTTTTTCTCAAATACTAACACTTTATCAACCATATAAAATATTCTCAAATAAGAATAGATGTTATATTACAATAAACACAATCGTTTATTAAACAGAGAATAAAAATGAATAGTTAATTAATGATATGTACTTATGCAAAGAAATATGCAAATTAATCAACCTTACAACGTTGTATGTATACACATGATCACTATTGTATGAACATTTTTGTTCTCTTATTTTGTGAATTTAAATCTTCAGTTTTAATTTAATTGTGAGTTTGATAACTTATATTACCAGTAATTTATAGGTTACGTGCTTGACTAAATGTGTATCAGCCCATATCTGATAGATAAGCATTTCACTACATTTCACTAAGTAAAAAATCCAATACGAAAACGATTAAGATTAGTTATTCTTATACCAAGAACATGAATAATATAATGAGCACACATAACAAAAACTGCTAAATACATCGATTAATGATATTAACTCAAATGAGAAAAAATGTAATCTATATAGTACAAACATTCCGTGACTATTTCTTGCTGCCATGCTTGATTGTCTCCTAACACACTAGATTACGTCATCAAAATGATGCCGTCACAAAATGGTGACGCCACTAAAAGAATGAGGTTATTACAAGATAAGCTCATCCATTAAAAAAGAGGTATAGATAAACGGGCACAGTGAGTGACGTCACCAAATTATGACGTCATACTTTAAAAATGGGGAATAAGTCATCGGAAACTGGTTTATGACGTCGTATACGACCTATGACATGTAATGATATGTGACGTCTACTAGACAAACACCCTAGTACTCAGGTTGTCTAACTCCGTTCTAAAACTATGTGGAGTGTGTTTATTTGCTTGTGTAATTGTTTTCCCCGTTCAAAATGATGATGTCATCATTTCGTGACATGATCGACTAAAACACAATTGATGGCATACCTAAACGATGGCGCTATCAAGTAAAACGAAGATATAAGTGATACTCGTGCACAGTTGATGACGTTACAACATATCATCATCAACTAATCAAGAATCGTCAGCAGATTACCTGGCCATCCATGATTTTTTAAACACGGCTACTACAGTTGTGTTTTTTTTCTTAATGTTATATTTGTGTTGGTATGTATCCATCACTTTTTATAATCTTTTACAGTTCTGTATTTATTTATTTTATTTTTTGTACCATCTGTCTAGAATGTTATCTTAATATATATTAGACCTCTTGCAGTCTCGAGAGACCACGCATATTCTATGTAAGGTTAACTGCGCTAAGAATTCAGCAGTGAAGCAGGCGTTCTGCAATCTCCAACCGTCTGATACTATCGTGGCCCGGGGAGTCACTCAGTGTTGTATTCTGGGGGACTCGGCACTAAATGTATTTCGAGGTCACGAGGATCACATGGGTTCCGACTAGCTGATCCATCAATCGCTCCACGCCCACGCTGTGTTGAAGATCCGCGTCAGGAACTTAGGTTGGAGGCCGGTTTTGTTGGCAACCCAAAAACAAGAAAAACTTGCCGAGAACAATAACAAATATTTATTGGAACAGAAGTGTGTAACAATAATGAAAAGAAAAAGTTATGTCGTTCTTGTTGGGTAGAAAAGACACGTTGAGGAATCTGACTGGTGCAAAGTCTTGGTTAGGGGATTTTTAAAGTTTTCTTTGAGCTGTTTTCCCTTAGTTGAATTTCGAACAGAGTTCCCTTTTTTGATCGGTCGCCAACACGGTCCTTCTCTCAGTCTATTTGTCTCACTTTGCTGATCGACGGTCCTCTGTCGAATTCTCCCAAAGGCAGTTCTTTAATTGGGAATTTCGTCTTGCCACAAGGTTTGTGATTCGCTCACCAATCACAATTCGTATTGCATTTTTCTGCTTTTTTATGATTGGTTGAGCAATGATAAACCTTTATTTTTACAAAAAGGTGGGCCCTAATTATGGGCCCCTAATATGGGGCTAGGTCTTAATTAAGAATTAGCACATCTTAATATCAGTCGGCAGGTGATTATATTTGTCAGATATGGAAAGTGTACTCTCGCGACCTTTCTAATCTTTCGACACAAAATTGTTTGTCATAAAATGATTTATTCATTGTTCTGAATTGGATTCAACTTATACTTTTGAAAGGTCATCATGAAAATCAAATCGTTAACACATGTCGGAATCATGTATGATTCAGTTCCCATTCTGCCTTCGATATAAGAAATATAAACAAGTCAATTTGAGTTATTTCTTCTAACTGTCATTGTTAACCTGCGAAAAACAAGGTCTTAGCGTGACCTTTTAATGATCAAAATAAAGCTCTAGCTTTCAGGGTCACTCCAGTGCAAAAGATGACCTTTCGAATTAGATCGTTCACAAAAACAATATTCTGCGTGAAAACACTTAATTCATTTCAACCAGATGTATTACATAATCTAATTAAATTCAATAAATAAATTAAAAACCTTTAATCAATTTAAATTCCACCAAACAGTTCCTCATCGTGCTACAACCGCACTTATGCTGAACGGCTATTGATTGGTTCCAATGGAAATAGAAGTCCGGGGCGATTGGAAACAATGCCAAGATGAGCAGAGAAAGAGTGGTGTTATTTGGGAGTTCCACTTCTCCTAGATCAGTTCCACAGCTAATTCTCGAACGTCTGATTTACCCTATCATTTATCCCATAGATCTTATATATGGGTTCATACCTTCCTGCAAAATGAATTCATTTTTCCCTTTTTAATATCTAGTCGTTAACGTACAAGTTTCTTTCATATACTTACTACCGCCAAGCACATAGCATTTGCCGAATTCACAAGTAATAGTTTCCAAACGAGAACTTACTAAGCCTGCCAAATTCATGTGTATTACATATCTCACCTCGGATGTCAGAGTTTATTTATGCCTGTTTAGTATTAATATCAATTGCGATTCGTTTTGATTGTGTGCATATGTTAACGGGAAAAATCTATAACGGTACAATGTATTTTACTGTCAAGTCGAATTTGTCAGAGCACTTAATTATACACTTGACTTTTTATCACATTTGAACGTAATTGACCGTTCTAATACACTTGTCTCGACTTACAACACACACTCACACACACACCCACACACACACACACATATATATATATATATATATATATATATATATGTATATATAATTTTGTTTAGGAAATCAGTAAAGATTCCAAGATGCATTTCTTATTTATTAAATGAACATATTTCGATCGTGACAGATCTTTTTCAATAAAACTGAGAATCCGACATTGATATTTTTTCATCTTTCTCAACGCCGACAAGTTGTACTTGAAGGCAGGTTAATGTCAAGATTAAGTAACAGTGGCTATAGCACACCACAGTGGTGGTGGATAAAGGTGCTCCAATACGAATATAAGTATTGAATGTTTTTCCACATGAGAAGGCACCAAAATGAAATAAAATCAAAAAATGAAAAAAAAATTGCCATCCTTATATATTTCTTAAACAAAAGTGTATTTCATTTTTACCGTGTCTTAACATGTTTAAAATAACCACTTGATATATATATATATAGAGAGAGAGAAATATATATATAGAGAGAAGGAGATATCGTCAAGCTATA
>OY744517.1:70264493-70284493 GCA_963556195.1 Sepiola atlantica
TGATACCATCTCCACAGGAATTACCTCCTATCTAGTTTAGTAGTTTTGTAAATGTTATATGGGTATGATACAATCCTACCACGAATTACCTTCTCCTCCGGTCGCATATTTATGTTAGTTTATTTTAAAAGATGATTTAATATTTAAATAGAATCTCATAATCTAATACAGACGTATTTCCGTATTTTACAAGGTTATAATAAAAAATGTGACACTGTAAAAAAAAACATGAGAACAAGCTTAAATTAATTTAATTTGGTTACATGTTAACTTACGAGGATACCTGCGTTGCTTTTGAGTTATATTTTATTCTGAACGGCTTTCAGTTACTTTATCATTGGTGAATCTGTGTTTGATATTGGAGTGTACTCTTTTTACACAGCGTTTATAGAAGCTTTATTTTTTTTCTCTTAATTTTTTAAATGCAATTCACGAAGAAAGATAGGTTTGTTTACCAACCAATATTTAGCTGAGTGTACAACACACATCCTCCTTAAAAATTAATAAGAATGAGCAATATGTATATATATATATATATATATATATATATATATATATATATATATATATATATATATATATGATGTCTAGTGTCTATTTTCAAATCTTGTCTTAGGTCCTTCCCCACCCCAATATACTTATTTAGTCGCCAGACAGAATATGCCACTTTCCAAAGGGCAGGGGCAGGGTTCGAACTGGTGATTTTTGACAGGACCTGATTTCTTGAGAGACATTGAATACTCTCTCTGCCTACTTTTACAATTTCCCAATTTCTATTTATATATGTGACCTCCTCTTCCCTCTCTGTCATGAATTATGTAATTCCCCCTACCTAAATAATTATAGATTAAATATGCTTTAAATTCCCCTACTCTCTCTAAATATGGATTACATTTGTTGTCACTCCCTCTCTTCCTAATAGTAAAATTTATTAATACTACTGTCATAAATCTATATACGATTTTTACTAAAAATAATAACCACTACATTTTATTAACTCATTGCCAAATATCATCTAGAATTAAATTTATTTATCACTTCTAATAATTTAAACTAAATATTACTTTAAGTTTTTGTCGTGGAAATTTAGCCGTCTGCATTAAATAGGTCGAAACATCTCTATTCCCTTGACACGCGACAAAATCACACCTGCAAAATATCGGTCGTGTGTCATGACGTCAGGTTAGACACTCTAACCCTCTCCCGTCCACAACAACTCTTAAATGGCTATAGACACACACCCTAACACCCCCTTTACCTCTGTTTCTTTATCTTCTCTTTCCCTTTTTTTCTTTCCCTCGCTCCCCCCTGCCCCAGCTCAGCGTTGAATAAAAATTAAAATATGAATTATAGTAGATTAAACTTTTCTAACGGCCAATCTTTTTAAAAAATGGTCACATGACTATTATTCCTTCTTCTTTTTGCTTAACTCCATTTTGTCTGGATTTCACCGACCGGGTTTGATCACAAAAAAACCTTTCTGCCTGATGAGACCTCAGCTCTTGATAGCTGTAGATCGATAACATCGACATGCCAGTGTAGCAGACTTTGTACATGTTTAAATAAAAAGAATTCACAATACAGCTGTATATCTTTATTGAGCACTCTTTTATAAGCCTGGTTTGATTCCCTTTGGATTTCTACCCTGTTGATTTTGACCCTACCTGGATAGCATGTAAAAGTTTGTTTTTTTTTAATTTTCTTTGCTCGAGTGGTTTATTACGAGATCGATCCTTGGTCTTCAGATGAGTAAACATGAAATATCCTGGTAATTCCAAGTTTATATCATGCTGTTCGTTAGTGCGCGAAATGATCGTCAAGTTACACCTAATTGTTTTGTCATTTCGGTAAGATGAAATGAATACAACTTAGTCATTGAAACTTAGCATTACTCATATATATATATATATATATATATATATATATATATATATATATATATATATATATATATATATTTATACATACATACACACACACATATACATATATATATATATATATATATATATATATATATATATATATATATATATCCGTCTTATCACGCAAAATGTGACGAGTAAAAATAACTGCCGGTCGATTCCATTTCAAGTACGTAGTGGAATTGAGAAATTAAATTATAAGTCCGACATTCCTTGCCCTCAATCTATTTCAATGATGAACTCATTTCTTTTTTTTCCATTTATGCTTTTTATACACATACATACGTTTTGTAATTTTAAATTTTTTAAATCTTCCTGGTTTAAGACGTTTTCTTTTTTTCTTATATTTTTTTAATCATTTCGTTATTCGGACGTCATTATATATAAATATGAGTTATAGTTAAAACGAAATATAAAAAAGAGAGCATCAGTTACGTTAAACTCAGAAACTCCAGCAAATAATTGAATTAATTGTGGTATTAAATCTTCATAGTCTTATCAAGAATATTAAGATTTGTTTTTAAATCAGTAAATTTTCCTCGAACAATTTGTCCTATTATTTTAGTTTCATTTTCTTTATTTTATAAACAGAAATGTGTTTAGTTGCATGTATTTACTTATATATTAAACAAGTAGATAAAGGCAATTGCAGATCGATTCGCTGAACCAAATCAAAGCTAATGCATCGATTCCTCAGGCAAATTATTCTAAACGATTCTCGGCGGGAATGAATTGCAAAAAATAGTTTACTTACCGCTTATGAAGACAATTACAAAATAAAAAGTCATTCACTTCTACTGATAAACAAGCCACTTTTATTACTGAGACAAAAGTCAACGAGGCGAAAGCGTTCAATCATTTACACTTGGAGCTCTAAATTATCACGAAACAGTGGAATGACAGACGAGTCTACTCAACCAGTATTAGATAATGGATTAATTCAAAACAAATTACTCTGATGACAGGTGGCTCCAGACATATATATATATATATATATATATATATATAAGGAAACAATAAAGAGGGATGTATAATCTTGTTTATAGATACTATCGTCATAAGTCAATGTTTGATATGATGAATAGAGCATTAATATGAGAAAAACAATTATGATAATAAAATTTGGCAAATTACAATATTTTTTTAATTAATCAGATATTCAAGCAATGAATATGAAAAATATATATTTGCAAATGTATGCTACCAGTAATACATTATTTTACCGATTTTTTTTCTTTTATTAAAATAACTTTCTTTGAAAACCCATGGATCAAGGAAAACTTTTTTTATATTACTTTCTTGAATGTCTATCTTTTATGTTCATCATTTCGGTTTAATTTTTCTTAAGTTGTACAGCTTGTCTACCCCCCCCCCCCCGTAACAAGGGATGCTTATATTAAGTAACATGTCGTATTATTTGATTTCATTTAATTATTCCCGGTTCCATAATGAATGACTACAATAATAATTCTCTTAAATTTTCGTAATGAGAACTAAGAATTTCTTTTAAAAATGTTGCATGCTACTTAGTTGAACAAGACTCGAGGGGCATAGTATCACTTCACTGTTTGTTTCGGTCCTTATCTCAAAAAATTAATAATAATAATAATAATAATAATAATAATAATAATAATAATAATAATAACAATAGAAATCATAAAACTATAACATGAATAAATTTGTCCATATATCTTGCATACTATTGTGGAGAAGTATTTCGTAGGAGTGTACCCCGGTTGTCCTGCTGGTGGCACTCTGTGTATAGGGGTATATATATATATATATATATATATATATATATATATATATATATATATATGTCTAATTTATTTTTCACATTTTCGAAATTTGAAGAGAAAATTTAAAAAATGTTGTTGTCATGCTGTTATTTGATATATTCTAATGTTGGAATTGGATTTTGTTTTAGTATACAAATGAATTTCCCATAATGTAAGATATATTCGAAAAATTCGGGACGATTGTCAACAATAAACAACTGAAAAAAGGGTTGAATAAACAAAAACACATACTCAACAAATAACTGATACCAAGGGCAATACAGTTACTTTTCTACGTATCTGCTTATTTTCTCTTTTTTAAAAGTGTTTTACAGTGTTTTGGTTGCATTTTAATAATTCGTCCAACTCCGATCGCGTTGCAGTTTCAATTTGCAAGATGTCGCAAGAGAATCTTCCCGAGGTTTCTTTTTCGAGTAAACAAATAACTGTCGATACGCCTTAATATTTACTTTTCTACCTTATTGACAGGAGAAAAATACATTAAATACGCTGTCAGATTTGGCTAAGATCAAAGTGTAGTATTTGTTCCGATGGATACTGCACGCCTGTCCTGTGCAGTTCTAGGAGGTCCACCCTCCCAGGCTTTGCCTCCTCTCTTTGGGGAGGAGTAAGTTTATTGCTTACTATCTGAGGCGCCCCTACCGGGGAATGCCGACGGGGCTGCCCAGGCAATTTTTAAATGGCCAGAGTGCTCACCTCTCGAGCGCTGGCTTTTCAAACCCCACTTTCTCGACCCGATCTTGGGTCACATCTTACTTGTGGGAGTAAGATAAAACTGGCCTTGTGCCTAACTCCTGGGGAGGAGTAAATAAAAAAAATCTAGCGTAATTTATTTGACCGAAAGTTTTAATTGAAATAAAAATGTAACGATTTAAAATACTTTAAAACACAATATAAATAATGCAGGTAGGTATAAAAGTAAATTTAATGCCTTTACTATCAGTTATTTGCTGACTATTTGTTTTTGTGCATCCTATTTTATCATGTGTTATTTTGACAGTGGCCCAAAGCGGAAATCAATTGGTCAAATAAAAGAATTATATATTTCTGATCAATTAAAAAGTGTTACTTCCGTTTTTATTATTAAAGACAGACAATGAATAAATAAATAAATAAATGACGATTACAAAAAATATGAATTTATTTTTTGTTATTTATAAAGCTTTTGTAAATTAACAAAAAAGCTTAGAAGAGACAGGTTCTTCATTCTGAGAGTATGATATAATTATGAACGAACAACATGCAATGTTCCCATAGAATTGTTAATGTTTGAGAGTATTATATTATGACGAACGAACACCCCTCCTCCAAAAAGTAGGAGTTAATGCCTGACAGCATGATATGATGACAACAGAATAGAAAGTAGACTACACACAAAGTAAAAAGAAAGTAATCGTGAGATAATGATATCGTGAGGAACAACCGTATACTATACAGTCCATCTCCCAAAAAAGAGGAGGAGATGTCTGGGAGGAATGTATAGTGACGAATGAAAACATACTATACATAATTAAATAAGGATACACCGTTTTGATGTTAATATAATTAGGTTAGGTGGATAAATATTTCCCATATTATTCATTTAGATTATATTAAACACAATGGCAAGTTTTATTGTCAACCTTAAACGTTTAAATGAAAATTGGGCTGAAAAATATAGTCGCCATCTTTATTAACAAATGGAAATGTGCTAACCAAGGTAGAATGATAAGTTTCTTTTCATAATTTTCTAGTTAAAAAAACATGAATTATAGTTCTTTTTTAGCTGGCCTATTTCTCGGCTTGCTTGGATAGCGACTATATTTTTCCGACCTAATTGTTATTTTGCAGTTTCACGTGTACAGTGAAACTTGGCATAACAAATACAACATCAACAACCGTAAGTTGTTGTTTTTTTTACTAAAGCATGGTTTATATTTAAAAAAATATAATTTGTTAATAAGTAATTCCGAAACCTATTTCACTCTACATAATTTACGTGAATGAAATAGGAAGTAACCTCACATAAGAAAAGTAAAATAAATCACGGCTGTTTTTTTTTAATAATTCGTTCTAACAGGATCTATTAAGAAATGAAAGAAAACTTTAAATTGAAAACAATTACAATTTGCACAACAAAAAATATTTATTGGTTTACATATTAAGTGAAAACGTTTTTAATTGCATACCACGTATATTTATAATTTTTCAGGGAGCAATGCTGAGCTCTTACAGAAGAGAGGATTTCTGGGGAAACTGTATTATCTGTTCTCCACATCTCAGCAACATTTGACGGAAGTTTCATGTTAATTATCTCCCTTGAAAATGAAATTCTAAATGTTTTCAAATAAAATATATTCAAATAATTTTATTAATAATTAAAATAGTAATACTCTAGATGAAACGATTGCGGGTATAGAAGAAAATTTAGCAATATAAATTAGAAATGTATATTAAAAAATATTTATTCATTAGAAAATTAAAAATAAATAAATATGCAAATGAGCAATATCGGGATTCTTTTAGATATATTCAGATTCTTATATATACGATATTTGAAAATATTATTGTATTATTTGAATGAAATAAGCGTAGTATGTTTTGATGATAATATAAGTAGGATAGATAGAAACAAATCATATATATATATATATATATATATATATATATATATATCATTATTTCAGGAGGAGTACAGCATTTTATTATCGCAAACATGACATGGAGACATCTTTTATCATTCATGATAAAAACTAATAAACAAACTTTATTCAAGTCAACCGATATGTTTCGCCCTCACTCAACAAGAGCTGTATCGATATATTTTTTGAAAAGGGGAGATAAGAGGAGCACATAAACTGTATATATTTAAAAATAAAAACAGCGTTATGGTATATTTTCAATGGTGGATGTCTCTTAGAGACTAATCACGTATACTCCTAATAGACACTCTGTTGGTTTACAAAGAGAAGGACGCTTAAAACCGACCGAGATTTTCAGGTTATATAGCAAGTGAGCATTACTCAAGATTGTAAATTAATCAAGGCTGAAAGTCCTTTCCCACGGCTGGTTTTTGAAGACCCGTATGCACTATTTGGAACGTCCGTTGAACGAAATTGTTCCATTCTTAATTTTACTAGGTATGTGATGTTGGACTCTATTATCCAATCCAATCTCAATGTCGTCCTACCCACGTAGTCGGCATTCCAACCACATTTAAAATGATAAATCACATTATTCTTATGTTGTGGGGTAAAACGTCTTTTCGAGAGAACGCCAACAAAACATGCATATTTGGAGACTAAATAGAAAAGTTCAACTGTAGGTAAACCTAGATAAACAAATTATAATCGGACATTTAGTCACCGTATTTCGTTTTATTTCGGAAAAATTAGTTACTTTCCTTTTGATGAGTAATCTAATCACATCAAAATGATAGCCATTATTGGACAAATAATTCATAATGGTTCTTATTTCTTCGTAAAATGTTGATTGTAAACACATTATGAGGACTCTGTGTGTCTGAGTCCAAATTAAGTTTAATTTTCGTTTGTTAATAACAAAATGAATCCTAGCGGCCTCATTTTATCTCTATCTATCTCTGTATCTATCTATCTATCTATCTATATTTTTATTTCACCCTTTTATTATCTCTCTCTCTTTTCACTTTATTTTACTTAATTTTATTTTATTTTATTTCATATTTTATAGTTTATATTTTGTATTTTATACATTATCTTTTATGTTTTATATTAATATTTTTATTTTTTATTTTTTGATTTTGATTTTGATAATGAGATTTTGATTCTTAACGGTCCCAACAACGTGACTTTCCAAATTTTAAAATTTTAAATGTCTTTTCTTTTCTTTTTTCTTCATTTCATTCTTTCCAAATATGATCTAAGGTTAAGATCGGATTCTAACTCTGCCTGACGAGATCTCAGTGTATAATAGCTGTTGATCGATAACATCGACATGCCAGTGTCGCAGATTTTGTACATGTCTGTGTAAATAAAAATAATCATATATATATATATATATATATATATATATATATATATATATATATTACATGTATTATAATGGTTTCTGTGGATGTTACTCCGTTGAAACTCCAGTGTTTATGAAATATGCTCAATAACAAGTAGAGTTGTTCTCTAGTATAAGTTTGTATTTATAAAAACATTATTGATAACGAAAAAAATAAAGAAAATAACTGTACAAAAATAAAAATAAAGGTCAGTAAAAATATATACCTTTATTTTATGAATAGTTAGATTAATAATGAAAGCCGATTATGAATTATTAAAAATATAAAACGATAAGATACGTACAGGTCATTTAAATAGATGTAAAGGGACCATAATTCAATGTTAAAAAATGTATATATATATATATATATATATATATATATATATATAAGAATAATATTATTTTTGAAAGCGATAACAATACGTTGTTAAAGTGACACATACTCAGTATATTTACTAACAAAATAAACAGCAACGGTTAAAATAGCAAATAATAATTTATAAAAAAATAAATAAACAAACTTCTGCGGACCTGCTACTAAAAACAAACCAACATTTCCGGCCCCGGCTTTTGGCAAAAAACAACAAAAAAAAGCACTCCAACGAGTGGTAGTATTTATTTTATTCTGAGGATGAGGGATACCCTCGAAAATTAAAAAAAATTATAATAATAATAATGAAAAGGACACACTCCAACCCAACACCACGGTCACGATACACTGGTAAATAAAAAAAAAAATTTGAAAATTATTGACTTTTCAATATTGTCACTTTGTTTTGTTTTTACGATTCCACGTGTCGTATGTGTCACTTTAACAACGCATTGTTATCGCCTTTAAAAATAATATTATTCTTACACTATACACAATGCTCCAAGCGAACTACAACATTCTTCTCATATATATATATATGTATATATATATATATATATATATATATATATATATGTATATATATATATATATATATATATATATATATATACTTATATATATATATAAGTTGATAATGTGTACTGACTGTAATGACTGTAATTCGAGCTATAATCGCCAAGAAGATAGCCACACTAAGAAATAAATACATGCATAGGAGCATTTTACATATATCTTGATGTTAGAAAAAACAATTGTCTGCGAAATAAAAAATAAGTTTTTAAAACATGACGTGAACCTGTCCTCTGTGATATTGATAGCGGCACCGGGAGAAGGGGGGGCTAAATCCCCCCAACTTCTTGACTTGCCCCCTCCCACTTTACGGTCATCAATAATGAAGTTATATATGCATGTGTTTAAACGCCGCCCCCCCCAGTTTTTAGGAGAGCCCCCCCCACTTTTATAACTGTCCCGCCGGTCCTGGTATTGAACTATATAAAACTACTGAATATAACATAACTCTAGCTTTACACTATTGAGCTATTATAAGCACTTTATGTTACAAAATAGAAAAATACACATACACACACACACATATATATATATATGTATATATATATATATATTTATATACGTGGATAAATGATGGATCTATTAGAATGTACATATGCATGGCAGCATTAGCTGAAACTACACGTTATAAAAGATACTCTGCCTTCAGAAAAATTGATGTAAATATGAATGCGAAACCTGAAGATCTTACGTTGAAAAATAAAAAGAGAGTTGCATTGAAGACACTTACATCAAAATAAATTACTCATTTACGCATATCAGTGAAATGTTGTCGATAAGATAGGTGTTTTCAATAAAACAACCCACATTAAACATAAGAAAATAATGTGTACGTTATTTAGTAATAAAATGTCATTCTTAAAGATAGGTTTTCCACAATACCAATTAAACTAGTTTATTTCTGCGGTATAGAATTATTTGGAGTTGTTTTAGCCATATTCTTACTGTTCTCGTCAATTCAATTTAGGAATCGCATAAGAAGTGACTTCAGACTAGCCATTGTTTTGATACACACAAGGTTCCCTCTAATGAACATTTTATGTCAGCCAAAAGGAGACCAAAAACCGAGTCCACCATTACAGTTGTGAGCGCTATAGTGGCAAGTCTTTTTATACAGGCGAGTCATCGCTTATCAATGTCCACATGCCGCTCAAGGGTAAGGGTTAATAGTTTACGGTTGGTTGATGGTGAGATTAACATCTTGAGTAGTTCAGTCGAATGTTGACAGATTTTGATTACTTAGGAGCACGACTCAACAAGAACTTCTAAGCATTGGCTTTGAAAACGAAAATGCTGTAGTTATCTGAAAAGCAGACCGTGGTATTGCGTTCCACAGATGACAGTTCTTCAAAATTAACTCTTCCCATGGAACACTCGTTCGCCAAAATTAAAGAGAAAGAAAATATATTTAGAATGGTTGTAGGTAGACGAGTTTTGCTGTAAGTGTTTTAAAGAGAGAACCAAGGATTATATATCAGTCGAGCACCTACTTTTAAAATAATGATGAAGGTGAGAAAGACTAGCAACGTAACTTCTGTGAGAAAGAAGATATTAGGAAGGGAAGAGGAAATCCCCCATTAGATTTTGAAGTGGATTTGTTAGTCTAGCAAAGCAGAAGATAGTGGTCTTAGCAGCACTTTTCGAGATGTGTCAATAATACTCCATGTTTTTCGTTCTTATAGAGATAGAGAATTGCATCAGGAGTGAGATACTTTCTGGAGATGTAAGTCTTATGCAATTTTAACTTTTTGTACATGTTGTATTTTACGAAAACATGCTTTTCTGTACATATCAAACGTCATATTTCAATTTTTTTACGAATCGTTAAACACTTATCAATGCTAGACCCCACTCGAGGATAAGGGTTAAAAAGATTGATTACTTTTCAGTTGGATGATAAAGAGGAATCAAAATGGTGAATATTTAGTTAGGAGTCTCGCATAAGTATTTTCGAGTTGCCGTCAAGTATATTCGACATAACCATTTACAATGAGTAATAAAGTGTAATCGAGGAGATGAAGGGAACTGTCAAATTTCGAATTGAAAATTGCTTCGAACAAATAAGAAAACATAACCTATTAATTATGTGAAAATAATCCGTCTCCTATTGTTAAAATTATTCTCAAAGAAGAAAACCCCAAATAATGGGTATAAAGCGAATTTTCATATATCATAATTTCCATGTCGATATTTTGACGTGAGGACATTATTCATATCCAATAGGGTGCACCATCGTTTGAATTATATACATAGCTAAATTGTGTATCGTTTTAATTTTGGTTTGTATTTTCTTAAGCCTATATAATTCGATGATTTTGGTGTTTTTCTAGATTTATTTTTTACAAAGGGTTTCAACCTACTCTTTGATCTATTTTCATAAAACAGAATTAAACAAAGTATACCGCATATTCACTATTCCTCCGCCTCGCAGCTGTGTTCGAAAATGTATAATGGCTCTTAGATAAGTAGTCGATTTCATTAGGAGTGGGCTATTTTCTGGAGTGGTAGAATACTCCAACCGTTGTCTAAGCGTCCTTAGTAACAGATCTGATGTTAGTATTGTGATATTTTTACTTTTTGTTCATGTTTGCTTTTACGACAAAATGCTTCTTTGTGCATACCACACGTCCTACTTGCGACATTTCTTACTAATCGTTCAGCACTTATATTATTTAAATTATTTAAAACTAATTTATTAACTTATTACATTGACCAGAATTTTGTGTGTATTTAAAATAATACACACAAAATTCTGGTCAATGTAATAAGTTAGTAAATTAGTTTTTGAAACATTTTAATTCATACAACTGTTTCTGCCCATTCTCAAAACATACAACTTTTCTTGATAATATTACAATATTGCATGTTTTGAAAATGACCAGAAACAATTGCATGAATAAAAATGCTTTTAAAACAAATTCGAAACATTTATTAAATTATATATATATATATATATATATATATATATATATATATATATATGTGGGTGTGGGTGTGTGTGTGTGTGTGTGTGTGTGTGTGTGTGTGTGTGTGTGTGCGTGTGTATGTAATGAAAGACAACAAAATTAACAAATAAACAGAATTAGGTACAACAGAAAGAAAAACAATAAGATATTCACCGGTTTCTCCGAACGTTGTATTGCGTCTCATGTGTTTAATTTTCTTTTTTCTTTTGTCTTTACCTACATTTTTTCGCCAAGACATTCTCTTCATGATATATCGTGTATTTTATCCTCATGTATACGTATGTATATAATAGAAGTATAATGCCGGGATATCGTGCCGATTTTAAATGTGTTAAAATTATCATTGTTTATCGGCTATTCAAATATTGGCACCGCGGTTAACGACGTTGGATTTGAGTGGACAAATACTTGTAATCCAGGGTTTCGAATCGTACGACCGGTAGTGAACAGTCATATCTATATGCTGATGAGTCCTGATTGAAAAGGGACGAAACGTATACGTACATAGATAATAAACAATAACAAATATTATATATATATATGTGTGTGTGTGTGAATAGTTGCTGAATGTCTTCTCTCTCTAAATTGACGGTGAACTTTAATTTTTTTTTTAAATAAGTATACCATTTTTCGTAAAAATTATGTATATGTATCTGCGGTGAAAATTAAATCCATTGATGCAGTTTCGCATCACCCATGAACTACCCACCTCTGCTTATGGCCCTGACCTTCATTAAACAGCCTATAAAGGTTGGAAAAGAGGCAACTTGGATATATTTTTCTAAAATAACCTTATCATTCACTCTATGTAGCCGAATCGTATTCGATTTTTTTTTATCTTGAGGATATGTTTGTCCCTTTTCAGATAGCGGATGAAGTGTCGAGCGACGATTTTCCACATTTGCTTTCCGGTACACACTATCAATCCCCCTGTTATTCCTACATTATCCGGAGTTTTGTCGCTTTTTATCAGCCCAAGGGCATTGCCGACCTCACCACAGCAGAATTGATGGCAGCTTCGCCGATACATGTGGCGACGGGAGGATCAGGGCTAATGCTGACATAAAGAATTGAGTAAAATCTTTCACAAACCTTCTCGATCTTACCCTTATTTCTCATCGTTTATATGCTCATCGCTTCTGCCCTGCTTAATATTATATCTCGTGGACACGTATCTGAAAGTTTCCGCAAACTGCAGTAACGTCGCCATTTTATTACTTACCTGCACACCGTCAGTAAGTTTGTTCGTACCATATTGAGGATACGTCTTCTAAAATCAGTCCGATAGATGGTGGGTCATATTGTTTTTTTTTCTGGCTCTGCTCTGTTGGATTTAGCTATGGTTCTGTTTAGTCTCAGGATGTCTCGCCTTCCCTGGCTTTACCTTCGTTTTGGGAATGCTGTTGTGGCTGCTCATGCCTTTTTGTAGGGCAGAGTGTGCTTACCTTAGTGCGCTTGCTTTGCTAAACAACACTTGACCTTGTGTCTAACGTCCTACAAAAGAAGTAAATAAAATACTAAAACTGAGTTAACCGACGTGTGTTTCCCTGCTGCATTGTCTTATATATTTTAAATTTTAATCCCACAAAATCAATGCTAAAGTATTCGTCAATTTAAAAAAAATTAAACCTTTCTTTTTACTTTATTTCACTCCAAAAAGCGGATGTGTAAACTGAAACGTAAGGGGCTACTGTGATTAGGGACCATATTTATAGGGGAAAACCTAAGTGGGAAGTTGAGCAACACGATGTTTGTTCTCATTACGTTTAAATTTCTGCATGGGTGTACGGCCAGAAAACAGGGAGAAGCGAGGGAATTCCAAAGACAAATGATCCGAGGAAAAAAGCTATAAGGGTAGCAAATCGTCCACCATCATGTGATTTCTTCATTGAAGGGGTGGGATTTTCCTTGTATTTAGTTTTCTTTCAGCAAACTTTCACTTTAAATGTAACAATTCACCGCTATTTGCAATGAGCTCACCAAGTGACGCATCACTAAGTTTCTATCTATCACTCTTGCCCTCTTTCAGTGTATGCTGTTTGACACTCACCGCTCTTATTTAGTATTGTATCTATGACTGTGGCTTCCTGTACCATCTGTATCTTTCCTTCTGTCCGTCTATATATCTCTATTTCCCCCTCTCTGTTTGTAAACAGTCGCGGGTAATACAGAAAGGAAAGAATAAAAATACTTGAATAATCGATGACAAACAAACGAGTATATAACTCAAAGTGTATTAAATATTTCACGATTGGCTGTGCATTCAATGAACAAATCAGAGAGTTGAAGTTATAGCGAGCAGAAAGAAACAAATTCGAATGTTGCTTTTGTAATTGTTATCGTTAACTGGTTTTGCAAATTCTTTGCTTCCTGATACCAACAATCAAACCCACGCTGAACAAGTGACCTAATCAATCACATTTTGTATACACTATAAAATAAAATAGAACAACAAGCATGCGCGTGTTAAAATAAGGTCACACATTATTTCGACACAACAAAGAAACAGGGATGAACCACCCTATAGTAAGAAGAACAATATAATAAGAAATAGGAAGTAAAATCAACCGAACGACAAAATAAGAGAATAAGAAAGAATCTGATTGGTTAACTAGCTAGACTAAATACCACCTGTATATATATATGAACCCCCGGTAACACAAACTCCATGCATTTCAGCCTGACGATTCCCTACGGCGATTGCACGCAGAAGCCTATGTTTAGCTTAATTGCCATAATATATTTTCATAATTTACTACCTAGCTCTACTTACGTATTGAGCACTGCTGAAGTAAATACTGAAAATTGATACATAAAAGATTGTATCTCCTTAAAACATGTTACCTGGATACATAATATGATAATGTATGTATGTATATAACCGATACTAAACTTCCTAATAATCTTGGTTGATTGATTATAGACTGAATGCATTAGGTGAAAAAGGATAGAGTAGTTGGACAATGAGAATGTATTCAACCCAAAAGTCTCGTAATCTGAAGGCTGTGAGTTAAATTCTTATTCAGGCATTACATTTTCATATTATCTTCAATCACATCAAAAAATAAATGTTAGTATTAGATAGATTTTACTTAATGATGGGAAACGTGTAAAATATCTTGTACATAAGAATGTTTTGTTCATATGCAGTTTACGAACCACGTTTTCTTCAGCTCATTCCGACAGCTTACGTAAACAGCCGGAAAGTGCTGAAACGCCTAGCCGACGAAAATTGCAGCAGCCGACAATTGGAAAACGCGATGAAAATATTGCAGGGATCTAATTGACAGCTACTTGTGTGAATTTATGTGGAGACAAAAATTCGGAAATAATCCCTTCCTCTCTATATAAGAGCAGACCATGGCTGAAGTGTTACCTATAGATCAGTCTCCTTACACGTCATCTAACCCTTCTACGTCTATTTTTCCATAGTCTGTGCTTAAGTCAACAGAAAATGAGCTGAAGGAAGCAGCACCTAACCTTAAGCTAGTTAGTAGGGGTTTAAAAGAATTAGCAAGAAAAACATTAACTGAAAAAAAAATCAAAATAAGTGTTAACTATTAGTTGTTGCAGCATATTTTCATTCAAACAAAAATAACTATTTATTAATGAAACTTATCATATACGATGAGTGGCTTGTTCTTTGATTTCATTTTTCCTACATTTTCAAAGTTTCTTACAAATTGACAGTTTTTCCAATTGTTCATTGAATCTGTATTATTGAAATTAACATACGACACCTGTGTGTAGCGGTTCAACATTGGGCAGTTTTTTTCGCTATAATCAACAATTCAGTTTTCGTTCGCCACCTCCCGGTGGTTTACGTAACCTGCCGGAATGTGCCGATAAACACGCGGTTAGTAAACTGCATGAGTACAATATGTTTTGTCAATATCTATAAAATGTATTTTAACTCTCATACATGTCCGTTTAATTACCATTAAACAAACCGTGCTTTTAACCTATATATTGTCTTCCCCAATCGGTTAAGGACACTGAATGTATGCACGCTGACACATCAGGTCAGGGTTGTTCAAGTAAGTTATAAATGTTATAATTAAACATTTATATTGAGCCGTTTTATTTCTAGGAGGCCAGTAGTTTCAATTTTTATTCATTTAATTATTTAATCAACTTAAAAAGAATCCTGAATAAGTTAATTAATTTCTGAAAACCCTTTCACAGAATTTATATACGTTTATTCATAAATAGTATTATATATATATATATATATATATATATATATATATATATATATATATATATATATATATATATATATATGAGCGTGTGTATTATATTACGACCAGGACAGCACATTTAAAAAAAACAGAACGCCGAAGTAAAACAGCACTAGCAAACTATTTTTTGGGAGTTCAAAGCAAGCAAACGCTCACCAATAATCGAATGGAAAATAATACGACAGTTCAGTATATCTAGAAATTTAGACGACCCGAGTAAATTATGTCTGAATGAGAAATGTGTAATGCTTTACGTTAAAGATCCCCAAAACCTATTAAAGTGTAGAAATGAAAAAGCAAACAATTGCTTACACAGAATAAACATTACCCAAAGTTAACAATACATAATAAATAAATAAACAAATAAATAAAATAGAACTACGAGCAAGCACCTGTTAAAATAAGGTCACACATTATTTCGATAAAACAAAGAAACAGAAATGAACCACTCTATAGAAAACAGAACAATAGAATAGGAAATAAGAAGTAAACTCAACTGAACGATTAACTAAGATAATAACAAAGAATATGATTGGTTAACTAGCTAGACTAAACACCAAGTGTATATATATATGAACACACGGCAACACAAACTCCATGCATTTTAGCCTAACGATTCCCTACGGAGATGGCACGCAGAGCCTATGTTTAGCTTAATTGCCATAAATATATTTTCATAATAAACTAACTAGCTTTACTTACGTGTTGAGCCCTGTTGAAGTAAATACTGAACATTGATACATAAAAGATTATATCTTAAAGCATTTTAAGTGGATACATGAAATAATAATATATGTATGTATATAACCGATCATTATTAACCTTGGAAAACAGCTGCTATGCATAAAGTGTCCAAATGTAGATTTCATTTAGGTTCATTTAGTTTTATGTTAATGGATTAAAAATGAGATGCAAGTGAAAATTCAGATATATTCGATTGTTGGGAAATTTAAACAATAGGTATTAAACAGCAATCAAAGAATATTTTCAAACTGAACTTTTTAGGATGTTTTTCAATAGTTTTTGAGGGCATAAAATGGAAATACCATCGTATTTGAAAATTGAAATATTTCAGATTTGCATCGAATTTTATCCAAAGTTTTAATTTCATGAATTGGAATTAATTTTCCAGACCAGTTTTTAATTTGAGACATTTTTTAGAATCCAAATAAAATAATGGATTTTGACTAACATTATAATAGAATTCGAGACAAAACGTATTGTATCATTATTAATTGATTTTAATATTCTTATAGAGACATACAAATGGTATAAAAGTGTTCTAAGGAGAAATTAATTTTACCTGTCATCTGACTGGTATACTTCTCGTATATATATATATATATATATATATATATATATATATATATATATATATATATATATATATATATATATATAGTAATCCAGGTAGGGTAAAAATCCACAGGGTACCATCCAAAGGGAATCAAACCGGGCTTATAAAAGAGTGCTCAATAAAAATATAGAGCTGTATTGTGAATGCTTTTGTTCAAACATGTACAAGGTCTGCTACACTGGCATGTCGATGAATTCAGCGACCGGGTTGGATCATAAAAAACTTTCTGCCTGACAGACCTCAGCTCTTGAAAGCTGTAGATCGATAACATCGACATGCCAGTGTTGCAGACCTTGTACATGTTTGAATAAAAGCATTCACTATATATATATATATATATATATATATGTATATATATATATATATATATATATATATATATATATATATATATATATATATGTATAATATTTACTTCTGATGTAGAGAAAATAAAGCGTTCAATATATTGATCAGTAGGAATTGTAATAAGATGATCCTTTGAAAAGGTTAAATGTCATGGAGTGCGAAAATGATTCATCTGCTTGATGTGTCTTTGTCTTTTAATTATCCATCATCATTTGATATAATTTTCTCTTTTTAATATATCGTCAGTAATTAAACGATATACTTTTACACACCGGAACATGTAACATAACAGAAATAAAGCGACGTTGAGTCTGCATAATTATTGGATGGGTGACCATGTGTTAATATAACGCTGACCATCACGACGAGCCATTATCTGGCAATTACAGATCGAAGTAAACAACTATTCTATATATGTAATCAGATTGACACGAGAAAACAACCACACGGTAAATGAAAATTAGATCAAACAAAAATAACATTAACAGCTGAACAACGTGAAGGCGGTCGAGTGAGGTGATTGCGTAAGCTTTGTGGGATACAAACATACGCTTACGCACGCACACACATAACGATGCAGGCAAATGCACTGCTTACACGCACCGCACAAACATGACGCATCGCACACCATATATACGAACCACCAACGCAGCACGCACACCATACAGCGTATATAAACACTTCATCAAATGATATAATGAAAATGTCAGCAAGGTCACGAAATTTTTAACACGATGTCACGATTATTTTCCCTTTTACATCAAAAAAGACCTTCACCATTTCTTTTATCAATGAATCAATAAATAAAAAGTACCTATTACAAAGATCCGCCACTTTTCCTATCGTTGAATATGTTTATTATATTGTGTGATGCATCCTACGCTTTCATAGAAATTAAATATAAGCTATATATATATATTGAAAAAGTGAAACCAAAAATATTTCCATGTATTTATCAATATTTCGTCTTAATGATAAGACTTCCTCAAGATGATTGTCTGGAGAAAAAAAAACAACACTAGTACCAAATGTTTGACATAAGGGGTGGTGTCTGGTGTGAGCATCAAATTAGGGTCGCTTATGAAAAAAATGAATTATGAGATGCAAATAGATGGTGGCACTGGGCAATTGAGTGACCAGTGAAGAGCTGGAGGTTGGAGTTATAAGTTGATGAATACGTACATAATATTTTTGGTTGATTCCATTCTTTATCATATATATATATATATATATATATATATATATATATATATATATAGCGATTAAAGATGAGAATAACAACTTGTAAAGATACAATATTTATTAGAACATCAGAAGTTCAAAACAAAGATCTTCATATCTTTAATCCATGGATATATATATATATATATATATATATATATATATATATATATATATATATATATATATATATGAGTGTGTGCATGTATGTATAAATATATGGTACTTATATAGAGAACGACCCACGTTTCCGTGACTTTGCGTCGTTAACGTTCGGGCAAGATACAGAGCGCCTGGAAGTTGCCGAATCTAATCAGGTTGCAGCAGGCAGACGATAATTTCTGTAAAATAATGAATTTCTACGATCTGTGTGAGCGTATTCAATCTTCTGAGGAACTCATTGAGTTCTGTCAGAAACGCTCTTCTGCTTGTTTGTGGTCGTCATCGTCTGCGCTCAGCGCAACATTACACGTACAGAAACTATTCTGGACCAGTTCCCTTGTTTATTTTCTCTACTGGAAATTTTCGAATGAAAAAGAAAACTAACCCCAACCCTTACCCTAAACCCTAACCAAAACCCTAAACCGAAATCAGACAATTTTAAAAAGAAAATACCATTCATAAAAATTAAACAAGGAATTGCTTAAAAACATTTGTTTAGTTGTTTGTTCTAACCGTAAGCCCGAACATATACCCAGAAAATGTAAAATAAGAAAAAAAAAACAGTGCAAAAAAAAAAAAATAACAAACAAACTAAAAATTGGTTTAAACAGTTGTTTCATTGTTTATTATATCAAAAACAACAGTTTTTTAATTTTTTTGCCAGCGGTTGCATAGGTGTGAATGTAGTTCGCAGATTCAGCCTAGAATTATGAGCCTAACACCCACACGGCCGCGAGAAATCACTACACACAGTAATTGAAATTAATGTACACTTACCTGAGAGATGGGAATAAAGTCATATTATCGATAGTGTTTAACGCTCGAAACGGAACTTTTCATAATCGCAAGATTCCAATAATTTTGTAATTTCAAACACAGGTTAACTATTAAGACTATTAAATTTTAAAGGGACATTAACTATGAATATTTTTTTTTATTAAAGTGTTTTATACTTACAGACGACATCGTTTCCGGTGTTCTACCATCACCAGCGCAAGAGTGGCGGTTACAGGCGGTCGCATGTGCC
>OY744517.1:70289493-70336993 GCA_963556195.1 Sepiola atlantica
AAGTAAATAACAATAATATGAAATCAAAAAAATAAAAACTTAAGAATTAATAAAATGGAAAAAACAAATAAAAAGGATAAACTGAAAAAATTTAAATACCTAACAAGATTAGATCCTGGATACTTGACACCTCACCGTCATCGCCAACATCAATTTAAGACAGACTTGAAACTGTGTCTTCCTGCCGACCTAAACATCAAGCCCGATACTAACAGGTCTATGTTAGCAACTAAAACACATCCAAACATTAGTTATGATGTTTCCCTGTTCTCCATCCACATTATCTCTATCCTCAACGAGTATATTTTATTTTATTTTATTTACTTAAGATTTTATTTCCAACAATCTCAAATTTAACGACGTGACTTTCTAAATTTTAAATTTTCTTTTTTCCTTTCTATTATTTTGTCCCCATTTCATTCTTCCCGAATATGATCTGAGGTAAGCATCGTAATTTAATTATGCCTATAAGATCGCAGTTGATCCATAACATGTACATGCCAGTGTCGCAGGTTTTTTACATGCCTGTATAAATAAAAATAATTATATATGGGTATATATATTGTTCAAGAATATGTATATATATATCTGGTTTTCTGAACTTTTCGTATGATTTGGTTTTTTCTATCGTTTTATTAATTTGCATACACCTTGAATACACTTTTCACTGTCATCAACTGCATCGATAGTAAAAAAAATTCCAGCCTAGATAACTTTTTCGTTTTTGGACTACCATTCACCACCTGGATTGTTTTTTAATCAACCTTTTTGACATCTTTTTTGAAGCTGTTTTAAACTTTATGACTTGGATGAACAAAAAAATTGTGTTTTGGGCCGATATATTTGATGTTTTATATACTTTTATGTATTTTATATACTTTTTTATATATTTTCAAAGTTTTATTGTATTACCTGCAGTAATGTAATTGCGTTAATCGTCCTCTGAGGAGAAGATTTGCTTTGAAAATGAGTTAAGGACGTTAAAGTACTTTGCTGTAACTTTGAATTGTAATAACATTTTATTCCCACTTTATTTTATTTTTTCACTTTATCTAGTGCTATATACATGCATATATATATATATATATATATATATATATATATATATATATATATATATATACATATATCTGTATGTATATACATATATATATAAACTGAAGCAGAGTTCACTAATGTGTCTTTCTCTAAGGATTTTCCTCTATACTTTAATGTAGGAACATACTTATCTGAATACTCTTTAGTGCTGGGATTTTGTTATGCTGTAAAAAGTCTATTTGATTTGTTTTAATTAGCCGTCAATTCAATTAACTTAATAATTCATTATCTGCCACTTAGCTATATATACAATTCTTTCACATAGTTTTCATATATCTGTGATCTTTTAGGGAAAATGTGACTGTTTCCTTCTAGAAAATGCATATATTATGTTTTAGAAACCGTAAACACATATGTAAATTAGATAGGCAAATGATCGGATATTTATTTGAAATAGATTTGCAATAAGAATATTTTTAAAAAAAATATATCACAGTTCATGATATTTCGGGATTACATCAAGATGGAACAAACAATGGTAGTATGTGTGTGTGTGTATATATGTATATTTATATATATATATATATATATATATATATATATATATATATATATATATATATATATATACATGCAGTCTTACACAAATAGACTGTTTTACTGTATCACAGCTCTTTAGTGAAGCTAGACCAGCAAGTGCCTCATACCGGGATCCCAAGATAACAGTTGGCGCTTCTAAGCATTGGGTGGCCGTGCAACTACTGAGATTAAGCGAAGTATACAATGATGAACCTTGTCAAATGGTGAGAGCTCAATTTGTTTACACAAAGAGCCATGTTAATGACAGTTGGCAATTTCACTTACCAGAGAGCTTAACCCAGAAGGGGGATACAATATATCTATCTATCTTTATCTCTTACTCTGTTTGTCCGTTTACCTGTCTGCCTTTCTCTCTCTCTTTCTATCTGTCTTTCTCTCTCACTCTCTCTCTCTCTCTCTCTCTCTCTGTATATATATATATATATATATATATATATATATATATATATATATATATATATATATATATATATATAGGCAAATTTAAGGAGGAGAATAAAAGTTGTAAATAAATCAATAATAAATTACAGCTGTTCCAAACGAGGGATACATTCTTCCTAAAACTATGGCTTTTCAAAAATGTAATTATTTTCATCAGACGAAATACAGATAGATAAGCTCGTAAGAAGATGACGAGGATAAAAAGGTAAAAATTATTAGAGAAAAATGTTAAATGTTAAAAATATGTTGAGAGTGTTCAATGCAGAGTAAATGAATTGAGTTTATATGAAATAAGTTCACCGAAAAGGGCGTTCCTGGAACCAACGGCTGCTTGTTCAATGGTAGTAAATCCAAAGATAATCGTGAAATACATGGCGTTAAAGAAATCAAATAAAAAAAAAACAAACATCCGGTTATTTGGAAGTTGCGGGACTGAAGATGAAATAGATTTTGCATGTTCTCACAACTTTTATTCTCATCTTTAAACTTGCCTATATATTTGCTCTATATCGTATATTGAGCATCAATCTTTTTCATAATAGGTTTTATTTAACAAATATGAATGATTTCTGTAACTTTTTCTTCCTTATACAGGGTGGGCAAAAATAAAGGTCCTATTTTTAAAAATTCATAACTTTTTTATTTATTGATTTAAAAAAAATTTTTTTATAGAATAAGTAAAGGACCCCTTCCGAAGCAAGCATGAGCCGTATTAGCCCTAAGGAACGTACCCTCATTTAGAAAACATTATTTTTGCTTAAAAAACTCAAAACAGTGTAAAAAACAATACTTTAGTTTTTGTAAGTTTTAAGAAGTGTTTTTCGGCTAAAATTTGTTTTGTTTATTTCAAAAAATCTCGAAAGGGTCAGTCTACACACACATAAAGTTTGGTGAGTTTAACTTTTATTTTGTGGAAGTTATTCAAATTCAAGTTATTCAAATTTAAAGATAGGACCCTTATTTTGGCCCACCCTGTATATATATATATATATATATATATATAGAGAGAGAGAGAGAGAGAGAGAGAGAGAGAGAGAAAGAGAGAGAGAGAGAGAGGATAGTAGTTTGCTTCAAGCATTGCTGGGAATACTAGTAGCATGTTTAAGAAGGATGAGGTCAATGCAGAGTGCCGGGTAGGTTGTAAGTTGGAAAGAACACAAATAATAAATCGAAGTGAATTCGCCAACATTGATGGCGACATCCATTTTGGTGAATTCTCTACACAGACTGATTTTTTCTTTGGTGTTTATTATTATTGACAAAGGGAAAATGTTTCCGAAATATTAAATAAATGATTTTTAATAATCATCCGGATCACACACACACACAGACAACACCACACTTGCTGTTATTTAATATTTTAAGAAAAAATAAATAGTAAGTCCCACATCGCTTTATTAGCTTTGTTCCGTCAAGCTTATAGCCTACCTGGCACTCTGCATTACCATCAGCCTTCTTACACTTACTACTGTATATATATATATATATATATATATATATATATATATATATATGTGTGTGTGTGTGTGTGTGTGTGTATATACAGGGTGGGCTAAAATAAGGGTCCTATCTTTAAATTTGAATAACTTGAATTTGAATAACTTCCACAAAATAAAAGTTAAACTCACCAAACTTTATGTGTGTGTAGACTGACCCTTCCGAGATATTTTGAAATAAACAAAACAAATTTTAGCCGAAAAACACTTCTTAAAACTTACAAAAACTAAAGTATTGTTTTTTACACTGTTTTGAGTTTTTTAAGCAAAAATAATGTTTTCTAAATGAGGGTACGTTCCTTAGGGCTAATACGGCTCATGCTTGCTTCGGAAGGGGTCCTTTACTTATTCTAAAAAAAAAAAATTTTTAAATCAATAAATAAAAAAGTTATGAATTTTTAAAAATAGGACCCTTATTTTTGCCCACCCTGTATATATATGTTGGTGTGTTACTGCATAAAACCCATGCACTAAATTATATAGTTTCTTATTTTATCATTAGACATATATTAACTATCAGATATGGATCGCTAATTGGACACTTCGTACATTTCGAGCGTTGATTTCGATTACTTGATAATGATAAAAAGAAAATGAAAGTAAGTGTTCTTGTTATCTGAATGCTACTCCATCATGGGAAATTAGAGATAAGCTGCATCGTTATGTGTCTAGACATCAGGTCTTGTAGGTCGACAATTTGGAGCAATCAATAGATGTTTCCCGTTCACGATTCGCTGAGTTTAATTTAATTTATTTGTGTTAATAGAGCGACTTCATTATTTTACTAGTTTTTTTTTTCTTGAAACCAAATCGTCTATATTATAAAATATAAAACGCATACTTCCGAGCTTTTGTCGTTAATTTAAACGACTGCATATAAATTAATAACTGATTTATTTTCATATACATGTATTTGGCAAATATATAGCGAGCAATTTACTTATCGATCTCTTTTTCAAATTACTAAATAGTCCATGTAGTGTTTTGGAGTTTACTATGTGCACGGATCTATATATTAATAAAAGCAAATGTGTGTGTGTGTGTGTTCTGCAGAAATCGATATGTTTAGAGTTAGAAAATTAAAATAAGGCTTAATAAGTGTTAACATTTTCAATAGATCTAAAATCACTATTGAAATCCCCCTTTAATCCTGTCTAGAGTCCTTAACACCAATAATCGGTTGGTTCCATAAAATAACTGGAATACATTAGAACTTATGAATATGAAATAGGTATTCTTAGTTTCATGAACCAAAAAGAAAATTAAAGAATAAATGGACACTGCAGAATGTATTTAACACAAGAATTTTAAATACTTAAATAATTCGTATTTTTGATAGTTTGTAGATTTAAAATAATAAAAGAAGAAATGAATTTGTTTTGATTCGTTAAACCATTTGCCCTTTTGCAGAAACCTTAAGAAACGCACAGTCAACAAGTATTCTTAGAATACAATCGCACTGACAGTTTTATATTACTTGACTTCACACTGAAAATGTTATTTTAACTTTTCTTGTATGGCAAAATGTATAAGCATGACGATATTTATAATTATTTTGTTTCACGAACATTCCAACTCACCATATATATCCACAAGCAGTGTTACGACCTACTCATTGCGCCATCCACACAAGCTACGAGGTAAGTGAAATCTTAATGCTTATAGATTTGATAGGCATTATAAGCCGCCTAGAGTGCTCTATTTTTTACAAAGAGCTCAGTCAGCTACTTACATTGAGGCGAGTATATGTTCGCGTTTTTAAATTTCGAAGATAGCGTCTATTCACAAACATTTGGAGGAAAGTCCTATTTCATAAGAATCAATGTATTTGTAATTGATATTTTACAGATAGTATCTTTAAAAAGTCAGCAAATATTTTGTATATAAAGCGCTTCTGAAATGGAATAATAATTAAAATATAGATTAAATTGAAAAGAAAATGAAAAACAAATTAAAATTTTATGTACAAATAAAAGTAATCATTAAAAGAATTGTATTATGATCAGATTAAGAATGGACATTATTAAATTATCGTAAGTTTATAAAATTACTGACCTATATCTTTCGTTCAATTCGATTTCACACCTAACCACAACACACTCTCTCCTCTCCCCCCTCTCACCCATTTCACCCTTTCGACTACTTCTTTCATACTCTTACCCACCCACCTCTCCCACTTTCAAATCACCTTCATTTCTTCAAATCTTTTCTAAAACGATGACACTACCTACACACCCAAAACACGGATCCTCCTCCTCCCCTCATCATTCCCCACCCTTCACTTTTTTCCTAACAGCCATCCACATTAATTTCATTCACTCCCACTCCTCCACTTTTTCACTCACAGCATCCACATTACTTTCATTCTCTGCCACCGACTTCCATCAGCCCGGACCTCGGTCCTGCGGTCCCAGTAGTGGCTACTACTTCTTCTATATTGGGTTAACATGATGGGTTCCATATTTTAGATGTACTTGCCTGTATATTTTTCTTAAAATTATCATCCTGAAGAAGTCTTACAAATAAAGACGAAACGTTGATGAATACAGGGTGACCCAAAAAAAACGGGCCCCAAATCTTATTAGGCCCCGTTTCTTAGTGTTTCGTCCGAATAAAATTAATTTTGGGGCATAACTAGTTTATTATATTCACAACATCATATCAAAACACTAGGGTATTTGGCCTTTTTTCTCCGTTCTACAGCATGTGTTCTAGATGGACTCTTTTTAGCTCCGTGCATTTCTTGAGGCGCAGAACGAAGTTGTCCATGACGTTCTTACAGACTGAATTGCGAATGGCTCTCATCTCCTCCCTGATGGCTTCCTTGAGTTCCGTGATGGTTCTGGGTTTCCTTGCGTACATGCTGTCCTTAAGATAGCCCCAAAGGAAATAATCTGGTGGGCTTAGGTCCGGGCTATGGGGTGGCCACTCAAAATTAGTCTTGAGACTGATCACTCGGCCTCCGAAGTTCTCTTTCAGCCAATCTCAGGACAGGTTTTAGGTGTGAGAATTTGCTCCGTCTTGCTGGAACAAGAACTTGCCTATGAGCGACGGGTAGAGGGTCTGGAGCTCACTCTTGAAGGTTTTGAGGACCTCCACATACCGCTCCTTAGTGACTGTCATGCTGCGCCAGATTCTTCGATGAAGATTGGTCCGATGATGCCTCTGACCGAGATTACAGCCCACATCGTGCAATTAGGAGAGTGCAGGGGCTTGGTGGCTACTTCATTCAGTCTGGAAGACCCCAGAAGACATTTGTCTTGGAGTTCGCTTTTCCGTCAAGATGGAAGTGGGCTTCATCTGAGGTCCAAAGGAGGTTAAGGAAACCTGGTGTCTCCTCGATCTTATCGAGCATCTTGACTGCCATAGCGCTCCTCTTCTTCTTGTCTTAGGCTGTAAGGGTCTGCAGCGTCTGCATTCTGTATGGGTAAGCCCTGATATTGTTCACCAGCACTCTCCTGCAAGTCTTACGAGAGATACCGAGGGACTGACTTCGCTTACGCACAGAGCGTTTCGGACTCTCCTGGAGAGACTCTCTCACACTTTCGACCAGCTCGGCTGTCTGCTTCTTGGGACGGGCCGAGTGGCATGGGCGGTTCTCACTGGCAGCGTTGAAGTTTTCCACGGTCCCATACTTCTCGAAGTGGTCCGCTCAGTTCTGAATTCTGCTTTTGAGTGGAGCCTTTTCACATCCGAACTGATGCATGACACTGTCCTGGGTTTTCTTAAACGAGCCTGACTTGTAGCAAAATTTAACACAGTGTATTCTTTGTCCCAGCTCCCACTGAGGTCTTGGTGTACTCACGGTTGTTTATTCTTCCATGTCCTGTAAAAGAAGGGCAATTGTTGATAAATAAAGGAGATATCACATAAAGTGTACACGGGGCCCGTTTTTTTGAGTCACCCTGTACATAAAAAAAATATCTTTTGGTTTTCCTTTTTCCTTTTTCCATTTCCCTTCCTTTCTCATATATATATACATATATATATATATATATATATAAATATATATATATATATATATATATATATATATATATATATATATATATATATATATATATATATATATCAATTATTTGTGCATCATATTATTCCAGGGATTCTGTCTATGTTCAAGGAAACGTTCGCATTTAGAAAAGCTGTCTTTGTGTATCCATGTTATGCGTCATATTCTCATCTTCAATAGTCTCTATATTTTCCGCATTAACTGACTTTCACAAAAAAAAACCTTCCAAGAAGAAAGTGGCTTCGATTTTTACTCACTTTTTAATATCTATCTTAAGCGGTACCCACAACTCTGAGTCTTGTCTTAATAGCATATAATTTCGGGGCAATTACCCATATATATCAGTTTAGCGGAATATCATTCGACTATTCAGAAGACTGACGCTTGTAAAACTTCTGCGTTAACGGATTACGTTTTAATAGACAAATACCCCAGTCATTCAAAAATGACCGCATTCGCTTTCAAACGTAAGTACATTATTTTTTTACCTGGTTATTTTAATTGTTTTCAGCTCTATTTATAACTACTATTAAGCGAATATAAACACTCGCCTTCCGAAGATGCAATCTCACAGTTTTTACGTGTGTGAAAAATCTTGCTGTTAAGAAATAAAGTGTTGCCTATGTCTACAAGGATTTCTTGTGAGACGGAATAAAAATACTTTCTTTGATATTATTCTTTATTGAATACTTTATAAAAGCAATACTTTCAATATAACTCTTTATTAGAAACTATGCTCAGGATGATTTATTTGAAGAAGATAAAATAAAACACAATACAATAGCTTGAAATACTTGTGTTTATGTTACGTGAAAGAAGTGTTTGTTCTTTGTTTCAAACGAAGCATTGCAGTTGTATATATATATATATATATATATATATATATATATATATATATATATTGTATAATTAGGCAACAATCCTTATTTTATACATATCAGGTTGAACAGGAGTGCCAACTTCTGTTTATTCCTTTTCTGATCCAATCTTTCTATTCGTCGAATAATAGATCTTGTATTATTCTCCGCCTGATGACGACCAATGATGGTCGAAAACGTTTGCGTCAAATATGGAGATTTCCTACACTCCTTGAATAATAATACAAGATCTATTGTTCGACGAATAGAAAGATTGGATCAGAAAAGGAATAAACAGAAGTTTGCACTTCCTTCAACCATATATATATATATATATATATATATATATATATATATATATATATATATATATATGAGTGTATGCGCGCAAGTGTGTGTGTTTGTGTCTAAATAAATAAAGTTTGCTGATAATATGACCACGCTAACTTTAAGGACTTTTAAAAAAATCTTACCATTTTATTATATGTATAGGCACTTTCTTATACAAGCCCTCTTGAGAATAGTTTTAAGCGCGTCTTATCGGTTGTTTGTTTGTAATGAGCCGCGGGCGCTTATTATTTCACGCGGTAAAATTTTGTCGATGGAGTGTTGACACGCACCTCCTGGTTTGTAATCTTCGGTAAAATCTATCGCCGGCCGCTTTTGTTATCCCACGTGTTCTCTTAAGAAGCCGACGACAGGAGAGCCAGAATGGAAATTAAAAACGGGGGGAAAATTGTAGAGGCTTCAAAGGTAAAAACAGAGGAAGGGGTGGAAAAGGCGGTCGAGTTAGGTAGAGAGGAATGGT
This sequence comes from Sepiola atlantica, assembly GCA_963556195.1. Classification (NCBI taxonomy): domain Eukaryota; kingdom Metazoa; phylum Mollusca; class Cephalopoda; order Sepiida; family Sepiolidae; genus Sepiola; species Sepiola atlantica. The sequence continues at coordinate 70,298,743 of OY744517.1, forward strand.
AATCATGTCGGAATCGTGTAAAGGGCGAGACAAATATCACTCATGTAAAACGTTAAACAAATAAGTAGAATAGATATACATCAACTTTATTAATACACATCGAGTCTGTAGATGTATAAACAATGCATACCAATAAAGGAGATAATTCAGTATATATTTCAGGATCGAATCACGTGAACTATACTAAGCAAAGTTTTATTTTTTGCAGTCGTTTTAAGTAATGAACGCCCATTTGAGATGAAGCTAATTTTGATGAGTGGGATACATGTAGTTCATCGTTTAAATGGAAGTACCTTTTATTGTAATATAAAACCTCTTTATATTTTCAATGCTTAATTCAATTGTTCGAAAAATGTAACGTTGGTTTTCGTAAAATTTAAATTAAACGGGTATATGTGTATGTTTATATATTTCTCTGTAGATAATGACCTCCTAAACAAATGAACCGAGCATTATGGATTTAGGAACACAGCTCCGATGCTTAAATGTGGGTAATTTGGACTAAATTTTGTTTAATTTAATGGATGCAGAGTAGGAACAGAAGAGGCGAAAGCCATTTCATGACATTTCAGATATGTCCGACTTTTGTAAAAGTTTAACAATTTGTATTAAAGATCAATTAATAAATATTCAGCCAATTTCAGTTTTTTATGTATTTTAAAGGAATTTAACGTCGCATAATATGGGAAAACCAATTCATGCTATCGTTAGCAAATTTAAAAAAATAACATATTGACTGATTTCTGAGGAGTTATTTTAACACCTTAAAAATAAAGACATAATATTAAAACACTACTTATACGTTACTTTTAATATATTGACTGGTATACCGACTATTTCCACTAATCTCTTCAAAAATATAGATATACACACATATTAATGAACGCACACACACACGTATATATATATATATATATATATAGCATGTGCATTAAATTAGTTGATAAAACAAATAAAGTTTTACTATAGATAATATAAAGTATAATATAAAGTATTATCTCCCAAGTATACATAGAAAATGCCTAAGAAAAAATAACAACATCGTGTATAAAATGGGTTTCTTAAGAAACAGTCATAAACAAACAAAAATAAAATAAAGTAAACAAACACACATTTATCGCCCTATAAAACAAACAATAACAACAGACAGCTCGTCACGAATTCCAGAAACTATTATGGCGGAACAAAAAAATGTTGGCACTGCTTATCTTGAAGAGGTGATTTGTGTTTTTACCTTTTTCCCTCGGTGGTAAAGAGTCGGTCAATAATTATATGTTAGTTTCAACCCCATACGAATCATAATCAGACCAATTAAAACACAGAACACCCAACTTACATTGTATTGTATAGTTTTTACATACAATATATATATATATATATATATATATATATATATATATATATATATATATATATATGTAAAGATAGGTATGTGATATGTTTATATATTTCTATGTATGGAATTCATTTCTAAACGAGGTAACCTATTATAAAAAATGGCATATATCTGCTATGCAGAATGGGCCGTTATGTGAACTATATTTTTTAATTTTTAAGAGCAAAAACTGGATTGAACAATTTTCTTAAAATTCAGAAACCTTCGATTTTTGTTTAATTTTAAGAATAACTATTGGACATCAATTAATACATTTTCTAAAAATAACTGTTTTTTGTAGTATTTAAACAGGTCTTTCAAAGTGATAATATAGACACAACCTTCGATATAAAAATGTAAATATTCGATTCATTGTCAATGAAGCAAAATTACCTCAATTTCAATTTCTTCTTAAAATTCCTTAAGCTTTAGCCTTTAATCTAATACATTTTTTAGAATAAAAATCCAGTGATCGAACCTGATGGGAATTTGAATAATATTCTAGATATTAGGGTTATTAGCATTATGTATTAGTTTGTATCTTCAAAAAAGGATTGACAAGTGATGCAAAACTGTTCTCTTCGGGAAATACATTTTACTCGGTCTAGGACGGTATTCTATGAGTACACACACACTAATATATATATATATATATATATATATATATATATATATATATATATATATATATATATATATATATATAGTCTCGGATGTATATAAATCATTAAAACTATATAAGGAAAAGAAAAAACCTTAAGTCCGAAGTCGTTCAATGGAAAATCAGTCATGTAAGCCAATTTACTTTTTACAGTTATTATATTAGTTTGCTTCTAACATTATTTAAGGGGTCGTCAGTTGTTTACCATGAAAAACTGTTTCGGGAATTTAAAAACAAGACAGTATTTAATTTCATGGCTTCCCAGCAGAGTTGATCAGACCCCACTTCCCTTAAAAGACAAAAACATAAACGTTCCGTATACTAAATCGAAGTTTTGTTCCGTATAAATGTTTTGTTAACTTATATTAGTTATTAAAAAAAAAGAAGTCCTCCTTACCTGTGTTGTTCGGCTGTCTAATAAAATGTATCCGTTACTTACAAAAATGTTGCTGCATTTTAAAGTGTTTAGACGAATCCATTACACTACTTTTTAGAGGATTAATGTATTTTTAGGTTTATATTAAAAATATAAAAAATATCAACGTATCAAAATATAAAAAAAAATGTTTTTTGTTAATTATATATATATACATATATATACTTTCAGCTCTTTTCCTCCCCTCCTCCTTCTCCGCCCCCTCCTCGTTTGTTGTTTAATTCTTTGTCATCAATTTTAAATAAATACTAATCTGCCTTACCCACTCACAGCGTTCATAAGCTTAACTGTCGATTGTTTCTCTCTTTCTTCTTCTTTTTTTAAACTCACAGAGTTTCCAATCGGCGTTCATAAGCTTAAATGCCGATTTTTTGTCTTTCTTCTTCTTTTTTTAACATTTCTTTCTTTCTACATCCTTTTCTACTGTTTAGTACACGTAACTATTTTTATATAATGAGTATATGTGTTATATATACCTTTATACATATTCTACATTATTTTTATTTAGATAGCGTTGGATTTGCTCTATCAATTTATTTTGATTAATTTGATGAGACTAAAAACCATCAGGATGGCGAGTAATTGCCTTATTTAATTGTCTAAATATTTTATTTTGATCGCCATCTTGTTTAATCATTCTTATTGATATGGGGGCAATCATTCTTATTGATATGTTAAGCTAAAACGAGCAATCCTCACAAGTTCGGACATAATACTCGCGTAAAATAGATACACAGGGCAGGTACTATTTTTATGTGGCATCCGCACGATACGAAAAGGGAATGAATTTCTTTTATCAAACAGTTTATAGATAAATATTTTATCTTCAATTTTATATCCAAATCAAGAAAAGTAGCTTGTGTTCCCTTATGTTCACAGTTTAATTTTAACTCTTTAGGACATATTAAATGTTAAGTATTTGCAAACTCATCGCTATCATTAAAGCAAACAAGGTCGCCAATATATCGCCTACATCCATGATAACTATACGCTCTAGATATATCATTTTCTATTAATGATGATGTATACATGTATTCAAGTCTATGTAAATATAGATTTGCCTAAAATGGAGAAGGATCCAAACCCATTGGAATACCTATTGTTTGGAGTAGTACTTTATTTCCTATTTGAAAGTAACTCTCTCTTATAAGGTGACTTATAAGCATTGTCAGACCAGTTTTGGACACACTCGTCTTACCATTTTTAGTTTTACACCAAAAGGCTTTAGATTTTGCAAAGTCTATGTATTTACCTTTTCCTCCTGCAAAAGCTAAATCTATAGTATTACCTAATTCTTTAATAAGTTCTTTATGTGGTATTTTTGTATATAATGTACTAAAATCATATGTTGAGATTGATTTAGCCTGATTACGAGAATTAATACGATCTAATTTTTCTTTTACTAGATCTGAATTATTTATCACCCAAAATAGGTTTATATTACTATAGAATTTACTTTTTTATGGAAATTATTTATTTGATTTATAATTAATTTAAAGATTTTAGACACAGCTATACTTAAAGGTTTAGTGATTCACATTTTTGAGGCAACAATAAAACGGGCGCCAACTGGTGTTTTATGCATTTTAGGTATCCAATACATACATGGAAGTTTTTTAAACTTTTCTTCTAATTGTAATCCTAATTTTTTATAAATAACAGTATTGTTTATAATAATATTCTCGCCTTTACTGTTACTTAATTTATAAGTATCTGAAGCTTCACCTATTATTCCTACTTCTAGCAATAAGCGTTGTATATATTATTTTTTTACAGATAAAAGCTATATTATTTGTCGCCTTATCAATAGGAACTATTTCAAACCTATTTTAAAGAATTTCAAGCTCCGTAGTTGTTTGTGGATTTCTAAGGAGGGGATTCGTTTTTTTAGGGTGTTTAACTTCTTTTAAACGTTCTACTTTTTTTATTTACGAATCTAAGTACATTATTATTCCATGAGTCAAATGTAGAATGTAATAGTTTATGCTTTTTTTTACCATGGATGCAGTGAAAATATCTAACGCTTTATTTATTTCCGTAACACATTTCGCATAATTTAAACATTTAGGTTCTCTATAGTTTGGGCCTTTACTTAGGAGTTATCTTAATTTAGAATGTTTAACTATCGCTAGATTACCGGTAATTATATGCCCTATGTCAGTATTACAAAAAGGGGAGGATTCACATTCACATGATGGTATATACATTTCATCATTATCATTAATATTTAAATTCTCTACAGTTTCGTTATAGTTAAAAACCTTATTCCGTATAGTTTGCCCTAGTTTATATGTTACTATTGGTTTCTGTTCCTCTTTTTGAAGAGTATGTGCTTTCATTTATGCAGACATTGTTAAACACAACATAATTATTCTGTATAAACCTTTATATTAAAAAGAATTTTCGAACCATCTTTTTAGTTTCAAAATCAAAATTATTTCAGAAAATGTTCCATACGTATAACGAATACTTTCGCTTCTATTTTTTAATATGTGGGTCACCTATAGATCATACGACGTCATACTTTACAGTGTGTTCATATATATATATATATATATATATATATATATATATATATATATATATATATATATATATATATATATATATATGTGTGTGGGGGGGTGTATGTGTGTGTGTGTGATATCATGTTATATTTTTTTAATATTGTACCTACATACGACGCGGTTCCGAGCTTACCGCTCTCATCAACACAGGGGGAGAACAATCTCAGACGGTCACAGGGCGCGAACCTGGTACACGAAGACACCTTGAATCTTTAAGCGTTCACGTAGTCTTCGGGGTCACGAGAGATTGTAACGTGATTACGGATTAATTAAGTTATAAATATCTAGACATACCATAGAACTCAACTCCTGAGTCGGAGTATTACACTGGGGCTTCAAGTGAATGTTTATTTATTTCCTCATCTTTAACACAAATGTAGTTTATCCAAGTTTAATATTCATCCCGTACGATCGTTTCATAGAAAAATCGGATAAATGTATTTTTAATCCAATCTTGGCTATCATCAGAGTGGCAGCATATATTGTTGAATTTTGAAATAACATGTTATATCAACACCACAGGAGTAGAAAACAGTACGGTGGGATATTGATAAAGTGCTGAGAAAAATTGGCACACTGAAGTATATAAAAGGCAAACATACACACCCACCCACCCACACACACACACACACACACATATATATATATATATATATATATATATATATATATATGATAATCATGGAAATAATATTCCAACATGATGGAAAATGAAAAACGAAAAAAACAAAATTATGTATATATTAACCAATGTTTCATATTATTTTTAAGACTTGCTAAACAGATAGACTGGTAGACAAGAAGATCGGTGTCCATCGTCCCATACGATTCTGACAGTTTTAAGGATATGTTTTTCAGTGGCCGTCCGCTTCTAGCTTCGAAAACAATATGTTTATATGGTATAATTTATTCCTTTCGTTGAGATCAAATGTGACTTTACATCCACGGGTACCTATCATAAGCGTATCGCTTTTAGTATGTCTCCTATGCTCCTACCTCGTCAAATATGACCCGATGTCAATCACTTCCTAATACACCCTAAAAACTTAAGTGTTTTACACACGGACAAGACTATTGTGACTGTACTTATTCACCTTTTTTAACAATCTTTACTAGCAAATCTGACATCCATAGTCTAACACTCAAAACATTTACCCATACTTATTCATCTGTTCCGAAATCTATGCTAGCAAATCCAACATCCATAATTTAACACTCAGACGAAAGTTTTGGTTTATTATTCCGCTCTGTAACATCTTTGGCTCTTGTACATCTTTCATCATGTAGGAGGATGACACAGAGTTATTATATTTTAATTGTATATGTGAGAAGTTGCTTAGAATCAAATGCTGTGGACGGAAATATTTTATGCATTAAACTTGAGTGAATATAATGACGTACTTTTTTAATATATAATAGTATGTATAATATTTATAACATAAGATTTATTCACAATATTACAAGATAGAGATTCGTATAATCGTAGAAGAACTTGCAATTTAATTCATGAACATTTTAGAAAAAATCGATTTCGACATTGTCCTACATTTCGTTCAAAAAAAGTGGAGATATAGGTCTCATGTCAGGCTCATTAGTAAAACGTAGAATAATTTTTAATACATCTAAACATCATTTTTATGGATTCTCACAAGCGGAAAGGTATGAATGTATAGAATCAGTTTCCAACTCTGTCTAGTTGAGTGATTGTTTATTGAAGTATTTATTTCAAGAGAAAAATTGCTGCTATATTTGAAAGTAATATTTTTTTGTCTTTACTTCTTGTCACAGTTTGTTGTAGCTGTGAGTTTATACTTTATTTGTTCGAACAATAGAACATTTCTCTTTGCCATTTTTGAAGGAACACGTATGTGCATAGTTATATATGTTTGTGTATATGCTACACGCCTATGACAGCTTTAAATTTTAGACATTTTCTTGAAACGCAACTATGTAAGTGAGTTTGATCAAAATTGGCTTAATGATGTTAAACAAAAGGTCCAGTAGCGTTATATTGGATGTTAACCTCTATAAGTGGACATACCCTGTTGCAAAACTGTTATGCGTCAGGAGGTAAATGTTACCTGTTTCTGGACGTGTATTTTTCTTGTTATACATATATATATATATATATATATATATATATATGTAAAGAAAATAACAGACAAGTACAAATTATTTGTTCCTAATATTTAATACTTGTGTGTAATTTTCTTAAGACAATAATCCTGAGGAAGTCTTGCCATGAAGACGAAACGTTGCTTAATAGATAACTACTATTTTGTGTTTTCATTTTTATATTTTCCATTGCGTCAGAACACTATTTCCATTCATTATCATACATATATATATATATATATATATATATATATATATATATATATATATTATGATACACGTATTGTATTAGTTTATGTGGATGTAAATCCGTGTAAACTACAGTGTTTATAATAAGTGCTCAATAACAAGTAGAGCTGTTCTTTAGTGTACATTTTTATTTATACGAACATTATATATATATATATATATATATATATATATTATTATTATTACTTTAATATAAATAATATTAAATTATTTTTACTTACATACGCTAGCGTTTTGAGCTGTCGCTCTCATCAGTGCAGGGATGAAAATTTCGGACGGTCGCACGGTTCAAACCCCTGCCACAAGGTCAACGTAGCCTCCGTAAGCAAGCGCTGTAACCATTAGCCTACATGAAATTCCCGCATACAAAGAAGGAAATTAAAGTTCTAATTATGCGGAGGGCGGAATATCAAGAAAAGCTGACATAGATTCTACGAACGTTGTCGGAATATGCCTTATAGCTACGTGTCAGTCTATTAGTAACTTCCCCGAACAGGGCTCAACTTTAATGTTATTAAAGTGGCTTATGATATTGATTTTAAATGAATTATTTTAAATTATTTGTACCTACAGTGTGAAGACACGCCACAGTCAACCTAGACTCTGTAAGTACGCGCTGTAACCGGGATATTACAATATTCAAGAAGGGAATTTAAGTTCTATTCATGCGGAGGGCGGCATATAAAAAAATACTGACTTATATATATATATATATATATATATATATATATATATATATATATATATATATATATATATATGTATAAAAGTATTTATTGGTATGCCGCCCTATATATATATATATATATATATATATATATATATATATATATATATATATACATATATATATATATATATATATAGTAATACATATATAAATATATATATATATATATATATATAGTAATACATATATATATATATACATATATATAGTAATACATATATAAATATATATATATATATATAAATTATAACTCAGTAGAATAAGAAATTATGATATAATCAGTATTTTGTAATTATGCTACAATATTCAACATTATCAAATATTATTGTGTAAATATGTTACATAATTCTTTAGTAATCCTATCTTCATCAACATATGTTTATCAATTCCTTACAGGAAGAACTAACAGTTACATTGTTAAGTGGTCATAAATACATAAAACAAAACTAACCAGCAACATTCAAAAACTAATTTTGTATTGTTTACTTTTTTTTCGTATTTATGGCAGACTATAATAATTGAACTCAAAAGTAAAATGTATATATATAAATGTATATTCATGCTCTGAAGAATGTATTCGTCTGTTTAAAAAATATATACATTTGATTGATTTGATTGAATGCAATTATTATAGCCTTACATAAAGAATTAAAAACAGAAAATAACAGAATAGCTTTTTACTATGTTGTTGGTTATTATTCATTTTTGTGTATGTGATTATTTAGCATTTTTGTGTATGTGATTATTTAGCATGTTTGTATATGTGATTATTTAGCATCATTGTTTATGTGATTATTTAACATTTTTGTGTATGTGATTATTTAGCATTTTTCTGTATGTGATTATTTAGCATTTTTGTTTATGTGATTATTTAACATTTTTGTGTATGTGATTATTTAGCATTTTCGTGTATGTGTTTAATTAGCCTTTGTTTGTATGTGATTATTTAACATTTTTGTGTATGTGATTATTTAGCATTTTTGTGTATGCGATTATTTAACATTTTTGTGTATGTGATTATTTAGCATTTTTCTGTATGTGATTATTACGAATTTTTGTGTATGTGATTATTTAACATTTTAGCTTATGTGATTATTTAGCCTTTTTTTGTATGTGATTATTTAGCATTTTTCTGTATGTGATTATTTAGCATTTTTCTGTATGTGATTATTTAACATTTTTGTGTATGTGACTATTTAGCATTTTTGAACATGTGATTATTTAGCCTTTGTTTGTATGTGATTATTTAACATTTTTGTGTATGTGATTATTTAACATTTTTGTTTATGTGATTATTTAGCATTTTTCTGTATGCGATTATTACGAATTTTTGTGTATGTGATTATTTAACATTTTTGTATGTGATTATTTAGCATGTTTGTGTATGTGATTATTTAGCATTTTTGTTTATGTGCTAATTTAACATTTTTGTGTATGTGATTATTTAGCATTTTTTTATGTGATTATTTTGCATTTTTCTGTATGTGATTATTTAGCATTTGTGTGAGTGTGTTTAATTAGCCTTTGGTTGTATGTTATTGTTTAACATTTTTGTGTATGTGATTATTTAGCATTTTTGTGTATGTGATTATTTAGCATTTTTGTGTATGTGATTAATTAGCCTTTGTTAGTATGGGATTATTTAGCATTTTTGTGTATCTGATTATTTAGCATGTTTGTGTATGTGATTATTCAACATTTTTGTTTATGTGATTATTTAGCATTTTTGTGTATGTGATTATTTGACAATTTTTGTGTATGTGATTATTTAGCATTTTTCTGTATGTGATTATTTAGCATTTCCATCGTTAATTTAGACTTAACCAATTGATAGAAACTGTTTTTATAGTGAAGATGGGTTTATTACAAAACATATGAAACATATGTACACAATAATTTTTATTTATGTTCAATTTTAGAGCATAATAACGAAATATTTATCATGGCAGAAATGTGGCATTCTATTAAGTAATAATAAATGAGGTTAATCATTATTCAGCTAAATTTCGCCTGCAGTATTAACTTGTATAAGAGAAATTTAGAATGTTTCATTTATTTATATTTATATAATTGAATCGATGCATGCTGTATACATACCATACAACATAAGTTATAATCTTTGAACCTGATTTGTTTTAATATATAACTATATATTGCTTTATTAAATATGTTCTACTTTGGTTAAACTCATAATTGATAATAACAATATAAAGTTAGACAATGGAAAAACGTTATCTACCTCAACATCTATTTTGTCCTAAGTTATAATAACATTTTTAGTGCTGTCATACTATTACACTCACCTTTCTCTTGTTCGTCCCATGAATTCATAAACATAGAAATGTTGCTATAGATGTGTAACTTACTTTACTATTTCAACTTGATTCATCACTTTTGACAAAAACTATTCTCCTTCGCCCGCATACCTTCATCCACTGAATCTACATGCTTAGTACTTTCTATTTTTCCAGTTCAGTTTCCTTACTTTCATATAGTAGTTTGTTCCTTGGCTGTTTTACACACATTATAGAAGCAATTCGAAATTTACCCTTCGCTGTTGCTTTTCCTTCACCACTGTCATCGAAGTATTCCCGTATTTTCTTCCCTTTTCTTTTATATGTCATGTCTATCTTTTAGTTTATAGATTAAAAAAAACGTATTACCTTATTTCTGTAGAATTATTTTACATTTTTTACAATAAAGACGAAATATTAAAATCTCCGTCTATTAGTGAACTTTAGTATTGTTTTGGTAAATCGGCTGTTTCCATGCATCTCTTTATACACACGTTTTAAAAAAGTATAAGGTGTAAATGATGAAAAACAAACTCAACACTAAATTATTAGAAATGTGGAGTTTAAATGTTTATTTTAATGATATATTTGTTTGAGTTTGGAAAAGGTAGTTGCGAGCAAACACGCACATCGAACAGACAGATTAGTTTGTAGCCTAATATAATTAATCCGCTGCCTTAGCTTATAATATAATATAATAAATTATATATGTATTTGTTAATTTTATTTCAGCTCGAAGACTCACAGACTGTTGCATAGACACGACAATAGAAAAGGCCAGTCATTGTACTAAGACAACGCTTTCTCAGACAAAAGTATCCAATGTCTTGACCAGCGGCGTTAATACACAGAATACTAAACTGAGTGACTCTCCAGGCCACAATCGTATCACAAGCGTCAATTTTTAAGATGTGGCAGCAGTACGCAATTTTAGGAGGTAGCTGACTTTTATATAGGTAGAAGAGTGCATTAGGTGCAAGATATTTACTGGGCGGTAGAATTACACTAACAATTTACCAGGTAAATGTTACGTGCTTGGAACGTTGCAAACACGTTCGGATTAGGTTGGATGGAAAGTGACGAGGGCAGAATTAGAAAAAGAGTTTTGTATTTTTTTTTTATGTGGAGAAAATGCAGCTCTTTTAAACGGGGCATTCTTGATTGGAACAAAAATTTTAAAAAGTCTAGAAAGATTTACTTACCTTCACTGACTAAGAACAGAAAAGACAAAGTGCGTCATCGAACATATACTACACTTTGCTACGCGAAATAAGTCCAATACGTTGTTGCGACATTGTGATTAACTACGTTTCTGATCACAACTGTCTGCCCCTTCATAATGGTCAAACGACATAATAAGAACGTGACGGAGTAGTGAGATAAATAACATCGCACCCGTCAGGAAACATCAGGGCCCTTTTAATATACTCAACAAGGTATGGAATGTATTAAATATAGTTTCATATTTTCTAAATTGATAATAACTGGAGATGATTTTGACGACGACGACGATGATGATGCTGATGATGATGATGCTGATGATGATGATGATGATGATGATGATGATGATTACGATTACGATGATGATGATGATGATGATGATGATGATGATGATGATGATGGTGTTGGTGCTGCTGCTGCTGCTGCTGCTGCTGATGATGATGATTATGATGATGATGATTAAACTATATGCGTAATACGCGTGTAACTTCATTCGTATGTACATTATTATCTTCTTCACTCATTTAAAGAATGCGATACTTCGATCGCAAAAAGATGATAATTATCTAATATCGCTATTTGCAAAAAAAAAAAAAACTATAATTTCATCTATAACAAAAAATCGAACGATATAATAGCCGTATCGCTAATTGTTACAATTTTCAATATATTCATTGAAACATGGCATCCTTTTTATTTAAAGACATTTTAGCATACACTTATTTTTACTGTGAGGATAACGCTATTATTTGTTTATTTTTAGTATTTAACTTTTTGAAATATTAAATAATTCGATAAAGTAGATGCCTATTCGTTTGATTTGTTTGGCAATGCCACTTATTTTGACGGAAGCAAAAAATACATTTTTTTATACAACCTTACATACATTTGATGTAGCACGATGCATGTTTTAATAAATAGTAACTTATAGAGATGAACGAAGAAAGAAACCGTAGCATTTCCACTGGGATCAGCTAGTTCTAATATATTCATTAAATACTTTTATCCATTTTCTGCTGATCATTTGACATCATTTTTAATTCCGACATTTAAAAAAAATGTTATTCACCTTAAACAAAGCACATTGCCACTAAGACGTAAAGGACTACTCTGATTATGGGCTGGATTTATAGGGGAGACCCTAAGTGGAACGTTTGGCAGGAAAAGGGGAGGGAGGGAGAAAAAGGGGGAATAAGAAAGGGTGATGAAGAGAGGGGAAAAGAACAGAGTGATGGGGAGGGCAGAAGAGGAAGTGTGGGGAGAGGATGGTAGGGAGTGGGCTGGAATGAGGGGGCGAGCAGAAATACTTTTTTCTGCCCTGGGTAATATGAATGTATATATATATATATATATATATATATATATATGTAATAAATATGTGTTATTGTTTATTATCTATGAACGTATACGTTTCGTCCTTAATAATCAGGACTCATCAGCATAGAGATATGACTATTCACTACCGGTCATGAGTTTCGAAACCCCGGATTACGAATATTTTGCAACTCAAATGCGACGCCTTAACCACTCGGCCAATTTTGAATAGCGAATAAACTGTGATAATTTTAACACTTTATCGGCGGCTTAACGTCTGAGAGCGTTCTACGTTTTTTTTAATGAAAGGATCAGTAGAGAGAGAGGGAGAGCGAGAGATAGATAGATAGATATATATATATATAGAGAGAGAGAAAGCACCGTGGAATTTCAACTAAGTCCCGCTTGTAATTACTAATGTCATCATTTTGCCTACAATCTTCTGTTGTGAAATTTCCAGAAATAAAGTATTCTAACTGCACCCTTATATGGTAAAAACGTATAATTGATATGAATCGTAGTTTGAATAATACTGTTAAAAGATGCACCGGATACTGGCTAATAGAAAGTGTGAGCACTTCAAATGTATTCTGATTTCAACATATTATATGCATTCATATTTCAATGCTTTTAAATTGAAAGCACATACAAATTTGATAATTTCATTGAAACCAATCTTACTGCGAAGATGTCCGATTATTAAGATAGCGTTACTCATAACCAATGCATGGAAGACATATAAATCTAAATAATCAAAATTCAAATTCTACAGTAAAAGATAATTTAAAATTTAATCATATCAAAATTGAAACCTGGTGTAAGATTTTTTTTCTTAAATGTGTTATTCTCAGATGATATTAGATGTTAATATATAAGATTAGTACATTCAATTTATTTAATAAGATATGAAGCTTATTTAATATTCTCTCCATTAATAACCGCTGTTCAATGGAAAAGATTGTTAGCCAATATACTTTTAAATAAAGGACGCCATTAATAATAACTGTACTATGTGAAAGTGTTACATAGCGAACTTATCTTCGCCTCGTAAACAAATATCGCCGTTGTGTACCGTATATTGTTGTTCTAAAGTTTGTTGACAGTAGCAAACAAAGCGGGAGGAAAGTCTGTTTCATTCGGAATAGGCTTGACTACTATTCTCTTTTCACTTTTTCTTAACTAGTATACTATCTGGTAGTCTATATTGGATGAGGTCTGTCTCCTTGTATTCCATTGTAACGAAAGATGTTATAATATTTCTTTTTCAAATACCTGTTCAGAGTTGCGCTCGTATAATTTTACTTTCTTCTCAAAGAGTAGTCGTTCGCAATACTCCCTTTAAATTACATTTCAAACAAAGTCATGTCTATTTTATTATATCATTTTATTGGGCCAGCTTTCTGCATTCAATTATGATGTGGTTTAATATTTTGTTTCTGTCCACATAGTATATATTACCAGCTTACCTGAGTTGTATGTATTTCAACTTGTATGTACTTTGTTCGAACCGCAATGTCTGAACGGCTGTCATTATCGATCATGTTTCTTTTTACGCAGTATTAATCGATGTAGGTCTGTAGAGTAATTCTCGTGGGCATATATGTTGTGAATAAAAATGTTGTACTTTATCAATTTGATTCTTCCCATAGGTGATACACTCCTAGATACTAACAACTCGTGTCAGAATACACCTGAGAGCAATTCCAACAAACCGGTAATTAGAGGGTGAAGTCGTATCTAATAACCAGCGACTGGAGGAGTAGGAAGAGCTTTGGTTGATAGGGGTTGGAAATACAGTAGACCAGAAAAAGTAAAAAGGGTTCTGAAAAGATGGATTGTTGAATTTAATGTCGTTTACAAGAAAAATTCTGAAGAGGCCATCCTGTCAAGTACTATCCATTCGGATTAAAGTTGACATGAAAGTAGTGGCAACTAAGAGTTGACTCACAAATATGTTCAACATCACCGAATGCAGGTAAATATAATAAGAATAAAAATAATAATGATGATGATGATGATGATGATGATGATGATGATGATGATGATGATGATGATGATGATGATGATAAAGTCTGACACTATACAATAGACAGCAATGATGAAAACAGATTAAATATTAAGGAAAATCATCGAATGCGCAAGCAATCTACATAAATTACACACACAAACCAGCCACAAGGAAACTCTAACCCAAGTAAAACAAAAACATAGAAATAACACTACATAAATCCAAGGGAAGCGAAATTGCTAAAAAGTTATAAACTCCCCCCCCCCCCCAAAAAAAAAAAAAATAAACAGAACAAAAACAAACAGGTATCGCCTTCGGCTGATACAATGAAAAATAATTTTGAAGGGTCGAGCATGATAGAATGCCTGAGGATGGAGAGAATCAATAAGACCTACACTGGAAGAATTCGAAGAGTTCTGGGACCTTGGGGAAGCTTATTGCCAGTCAACCCCCAGAGAAGACGGCTTATTATCAGTGAGTAATCACTGATGATGCCATGTGTGAGAACTCTTAGTGAGTAATAATAACAATAATGATTATAATAATGATAATAATAGTCATAATAAAAGAAAAATATTTATATCAGTAATAACAATGATGTAACATAGTCATATTATTATTGTTATTATTATTATTATTATTATTATTATTATTATTATTATTATTATTATTATTAATAATAATAATAATAATAATAATAATAATAATAATAATAAAAATAATAATAATAATAATAATAATAATAAGGGTCAAAGGGGATGGAACGATTGAGGCGGACAACACTAAGGAGACATCAATTGGATGGATGTAAAGACTACTGCAAGATTGGAGAGGCTTATTGCCACTCAAACTCCGGAGAAGACTAAGGGTCATAGACTGCGATAAATAAATGGTAAACGTCTGTTACAGTAACGTTTGCCGAATGAGTATGAGAGTGTTTTAAATTAAGTGAGACTTGTTGTCACTTAGACTTCAGAGAACGTCACTAGTCATTGTAAGTGAGCAATTACTGATAATGACTTGTATGAAAACCCTTAGTGAATAAACATAACTGCTGATACTACTACTACTACTACTACTATTACTGCTACTATTAGTACTACTACTACTAATAATAATGATATTATTACTACTACTAATAATAATAATCAGTGCATGCAGAAATCGCAATGATATTACATTAGTTAATACCAGTGAATATTCGCGAAGAGACTGTAAGAGAATGGGAAGATTGAGAAGAAATGCCACAATCCAGACCTTGACCAGAATACAACAGAGTGTACTAGAATATGTAAAAGGCTTATTTTCATTGTAGATTCCAGTGAAAGGAATTACTAGTAACAGCTGGTGCAAGAACACCAAGTGAGTCACAGTAATACGTTAAGGAGAAAAGAGTGCTAGTAATTTTGGGAATACTTGCTATTACTCAGATTCTAGGTAAGCAACCGTTTGCTATTAGCGAGAAGTCACTTGAAACGATAGGTATGAGAACAAAAGTGATTAAATAATAAATTAAAAAAATACAAGCTGCAATACTTTGCCTTATATTTTTGTTTATGTTTTTGTTAATATTTCTCCTCGACTTCCACAGTTTTAAGAACACTGGCAATCGTCAGACGTGTCTCGTTGAGAATACTTTTTCTGGCACAATCGTAAACATGAGCCGCTTTTAACCTCGTTCTTATCTCGTTCATCAGACATTCAGGCAACCGTCTAACGCCCTTTCTAAACAAATGTTCACATCCAATGTATTTCTGGAAAGCATCCTGGTAAAAACAAACCCATTGTCCCTGTAATCTTTAGAAATCATTGACAGCATCACATATTTGACAGCGCTTGGCGCGGGGAAGGTGAAATTCTTCAATGAAAAAGTTGTCTTTAACGAAGTTGTCGGCTTCAACGGACAAAAATAAAAAATTAAAAAAAAACATGTCCTGTATTCCATTTCGTGACAAGCGTAGGGACACATTAGAAAAGAAATGGTATTTAAAAAGTGAAATAAATTGTGATCGTGATGGTATGTACGCATATCCGTATATCGGTATGTGTATTGCATTTTTAACAACATTTATGAAAGAAGAGGTTGATCTTTCTAATGTCATACCAATGCAATTTTAGTAAAAGACATCGTTTGATACGAGAGCAAAGGGAACTAGATGTAAGGACAACATTGAAGAATAAACTAATTTTCAATTAAATATTTATTTACCAGCGTAGTGTATAAAATCAGAGTGATATGGCATAGTGTCGTATTTTATTATCTTCTTTTTTAAATTTTGCGGTATTACCTCTTTCTCAAGATAAAATCTCTACTCAATGCGGAAAATGATTCTGCTGGGTAACAGAACAGCAGGACTCCGGCTTATTATATGTTATTAAATAATGTGTTTAATACAATAAATAGTAAATCTCATGATATATAAATATATATATATATATATATATATATATATGTATAAAATGAAGAACAATATAAATTAAGATATTACTATTTGTGTACATTGTATGAAAACGTTGGCTTAATGTATGTGTGGTTATATAAAAACGATACTGTGTCTAACCTGACCTATAACGGAAGTGATGTTGAATTCAGCGTCCGGAATCCAGTTTCGACCGATGCTAATATTATATAAGTTGTTATACTCATCTATACAGGGTGCGCTATTAGTAAGTAGATGATTTATTTTAACATTATAAATGTAACATGAAACGAAAACACAACTGCAATATCGAAACTAACAAAGAATACTCTTTTGTTTTTTTGTTTTTTGCACATAAAACATGATGTAAACACATTATAAAAGCAGTGTGTGCAGTTCATGGAAGTTAAAGCACTTTGCTAATCATTTTTCGCTTGTCTATTATATAAACGGCAAACGCCTGTGTACGTGTGCATTTGCATGTGTGTATGTTTGTATGTCTTCAAAAGGCTCCCGAGATACTCGACAGAAAACCGTAAAGTTGACGTTGTCTGAATCGCCCAGCTTTCGCTGGCATAATATAAAAAAGTTTGAAAAAAAACACTTATATTTTCGTGTAGAACGGACACAGATTCTGTGACGGGGGTGCTTAAATTTGTTCGCCTTTTCGTAGCGCGTACGCTTTGCGCATACGCGCCATGCAAAACAAAGCTCGAATTCAAACAACGTTCAAATGACCCATTACTTGTTTAAAATGGTGGTACTCGTTTCATACGCAATGTTATTACCACTACCATTTCAAGCTTAATTTACCGACATTAAAAACACATAAATACCCAACTCTTATTTAACACTAATCTTAGTGAGAAACAAGAAAAAATCTCTATTCTGAAACTAATTTTTTTTTAAATTAAAAATACTTGAAGCTATCTTTATTAAAACCTAGCAGCTCACAATGAATAACATTTCGGCTGAAAGGAGTAACACCATTTGTAAACGTTTAACCTAAGTACAATATATCCTGTGGAGCTAATTCTGGCGTCCCTGAATTGGAATTCTTAGAGTTGTTTTTTTTCTGAAACTGCGCCGGTTTGTTTTTTAACGTCTAACAAGTTCACATTGAGTTCTCGGCTGTTATTTTATAGTCTCTTTGCTTTTTCCAGCTTATGCTATTTTGTTATTGACACCTGAAGATGATTCTATAAATAATCGAAAGTGCTAATGATACTTATGGAACATTCATTATGTGTTTATTTTATTACTATCAAAAAAAGTATTAGAAATATTGGCAAATTAAAAGAATAAGTATAATCAAGCTGACAAAATTATGTTATGTTTACCAATGTTTCCGTTAATGTATATATATTTATATATATATATATATATATATATATATATATATATATATATATATATATATATATATATATATATATATATCCTCGATACAGGGTATAGTAAGCATACAATTTAGAATTACTTAAAACATCAACCTGATCATTGTTGTACGAAACGAAAACTGTATACTCTCGTGGATAAAGGGTTCTGTTCGAAATTTAATACATGTTCCATAGTTCGACATAAAAATTCCCGGGTTCGACAGCACAAACATGAATAAGGAAGGAGTTACATCGACCAAAACAGTGTGAGAATAACATCGAATGAGAACAATTGTCCGAATAATCCATCAAAATACAATTATTTTAAGGTTTAGCACATTTTTCTGAACGTGGCCACAAAGAGGTAAGTTCTTTGTCGAATATTGTTTACTAGACCATAAAAATAAAATTGATTTTATTTTGTGGATGGACACTAAATGAAAGTGAAAGGTATTTATTTATACCAACAAAATGCATACATTTGACTGAAAATTATGTACCGAAAACCAGAGAAATATACGAAGGGTACCCCGCAGATCATGACGTTCAGGTCTTTGTGTTTGGCTCTGTGATAGTTCATGGTTTCATTTTCACGTAGTCTTACCACGGGGTAGCGTTTAACTCTTGAATACGTGAGAAATAAAGTTGTTTGCGCACACACAAATAAAGTATACAGGAGTTTTTTTAAATTTCAGTGTTAAGTTTGAACTTAGTATAAGCGTTCATTTTTCTTATCTTATGACATTTGAAGAGGACTTCCCTTTGCTGTATTAATTGACATTAATTCATTTAAAATCTAAAGAATCACAGACTAGAATATATTTTAGTAGAAAATGGGCAAACGATTTTTGTTTTCAATATTAAGTTAGACTCAGTATAAATTAAACTTTCCATTTCAATATGATGAAAACACTATTTTATTACACACTAAGACGAATGTTTAGTCATTTTCAATAAATATGTCCAAATAAAATAAATGGACATTTCTTGGGGATGTTATGTCTTATCCGCGCACATGGTTGTGTATTAATGCAGAAATCACTGTTCATTGTGAAGACTGTATCTTGTTATTACACATTATTATTATTATTATTGTTATTCTATACAAAGTAAACTGAAATGAAGCGCTGTGGCGTTGACAGGTATAGCTTTTGAACTAAAAGCTACTTACACAAGTCTGCTTAGTAAGCTATATATACCAATTATTTGAACATGTTTTAAAAAAGAAACAAAAATATAGGTTCGTTCAAATTCATTGATTGTGATTACTACTTTTATGACAAAGTGACAGGACGTCGCGCAGAATTGCGAAGGATTGGTACACTAGTATATATTTAGGGACCCACGACGAGACGAAAAAACAGAGCCTAAAAAAGTTACCATGCACGGGAAAAATATTGTTTTAATTTTCCAAGATAATTCTGTGTCTTTTACAACAACAGCAAACGATAAGAGGGGCAGAGGTTAACCCGTTCCGTCGGCTGCCATTGTTTTAAAGGTTAACGCGTCATATAGCCGATGTAAGTTCCAGTGCAAGACAAAAATAGGCCAGAAGAAACTCGTAAAGATATGACCAGGGCCGAACACTGCACAGGTTGCAGCCGGGCTGGTAAAGAACTATATATTGAATTGCAGAGAAAACTCGCCGAAGGCGTATATTTGTGATTAAAATAACTAATGTAATTGGTCTCTTGTAAGGTACGGAAAAACCTGGTCGGATATTCCCAAGTACACTTGTCACTTAATATAAGGTTAAACAATCAGGAATTTGTTCCGAACTGAGTTCTAAGAAAAAGATGTTTATTCGGAGCTCAAGTAAAAGAGAAAAATGTCCGCCGAAGAGAATTGGTTTCTTTGCCTCGAGACAAAACGTTATCTGACCTGTCCAAGAACTTAACAACACACTATCAAGTAAACTTAGCGAGTCTGAGTTGGAAATGAAACGCAGTTAAAAAGCGAAAGACTTGGTTATTGTAACTATAAGTTTCACGGAAATGTATATTTTTATTTTTCATATTCGGAACATTTAATCGAGTTATCGATACTTTGCTTGTCAGTTTTTCTTGAAATGTATTTCTCATCATTCAGTTAGTGCCCAGTTCTCTGCTTGACACCGGAACAGAATTCTGATTAATAAACACAACATGGGAAAACGATGCAGCACCGCCGGTCTCCTTCGGGTTAGCGGAACCTCGTATACGCTTGCGTCCTGAGAATACGGCAAATTGTGCCAAGCGACCGATCGTGATTGTTTTTTGTGAGAAACTGAAACGCTTCACCTTCAGTGCTGGAGTAGGAGTGAATACTCTCCCCTACAGTAATAAGTCAGCATCTCTCAACCACTCACACCCTAAAAGACACGGTAAACACTAAATTAAATTTACTTTTCGTGCCCGCTTACTTTTATTAATGAGAACGCCCATCACCGATAAAGTAGCTTACACAACAAGTTAACAAGTTAACAAATTCACAATTTCATATCACAAATAATACACAAATATCCAAATATTCCTAGAATATATATATATATATATATATATATATGTATATATATATATATATATATATATATATATATATATATATATATATATATATATATATATTACTATTTAATGTACCCACATACAATTTTATAAGGAGATATACTTTTTTATGTATCAATTTTCAGTATTTACTCCAACAGTGTTCGATACGTAAGTAGAGCTAGGTAGTAAGCTATCAAAATGTATTTATGGCAATTAAGCTACACAAAGGCTTCATCCCCGGGGGAATCTTCAGGGGATGAAACGCGGGAGCGTCTGTGTAGCTTCATTGCCATAAATATAGTTTCATAACTTACTATATATATATATATATATATATATATATATATAGTAGATAGATAAAGGATAGATTTTCACAGGGGAAAAAGCGTTTTTTATCAAGGCAAACAGTTGTTTCGGCTAAAACCAAGGATATCGTTTTCACAGAATTTTAAAATATTTCAAAATCACTATTTCTGATGAAATGTCTAATGTGTATTGCTATTGTTTTTACTTATTGTACTTTTTGTACTTAGCACTGAACACGAGAAGTTTTTAATGTGTTTTAAAGCGTATTTCGAAACGTATTTTTTATGTATTTTAAAACGTACTTTAAAACGTGCATCTGTAAATATTTTGAAATACTTTAAAATTCTTGAAAACGATATACTTGATTTTAGCCGAAACATTTGATTGCTTTAATTAAAAACGTTTCTCTCCTGTGAACATTTATCCCTCATCATCATTTTTCAGAGTAAACTAATTAACATTTTGCAAAATAGCTCTAGTCACGCACTATAGATCTATATCAGATTTTATGTTATAAAATAATTCTACATTTGAAGAACTTTGAATGTTGAAATAGAACACACACAGACACACACACATATATATATAAATATATATATATATATATATAAATATATATATATGTGTGTGTGTCTGTGTGTGTTCTATTTCAACATTCAAAGTTAACGTTTACTACATGTTTACAAACTTACATATCGAAACGTTTACTACATGTTTTTACAAACTCAAACTTAACAATTATTCAGTATTTCCCGCTTTTTTTTCAGTGTGTCGCTTTTTAATATAATCACCGCCTCGTTTATCGGTTAACAGTAATTGATCTTGCACACTGCGTGCGGCTCGCGTCTGGCGTCTTGCCTTACGTAACAGAAGCAACTATAGCACGTCTGATGATCACCATGAAAACAGTGTAGAGTCTGTTTTTGTAGACACTATTTTGGTTTGAGTTATTTTTCAAACTGCAGAATTTGTTTAAATATAAATCCATCGGTCTGAAACCATTGTCTGGAATGAATTACAATGTATCTTGTTTTTGATTGTCATTCAAAATTATAATTGTATGATACATGAAGTTTTTTTTTTTCAACTCTGCAACCGTTTTTCTTTGTACAAATACTCGCTTACTTTATTAATTACACGCTGGTCTTATAAGAAGTACTTAGAAAAATGTGTTTATTTACAAAAAATGTAATCCTATACAAGAATATATTCCTTACAGTAATCGTGGATATATACTTCTATTTACCTCCTCCAATACAAACAAGAAAATAATTTGCCTCTACGTAATTACGTTTCTGCAACGATAATTATTATTTATTAAGAGATAATCCTAACATATGTATTAAGTAAAGAACACAGTAATTAATAATCATAGATAATTAAGACATTGATGAAAATAATTGCATGTGCTTATGGGGTGAAAAAGAAACTTTCGTTTCCTGAATTATCCCGGGTAACGCCTGACAACGGGACGGCTATTTATTATTATTGCTCTATTTACAATAATATAAAAACTTCTAATGTGCATTACCCAAATAAATATGATCCATTGCATTAAGCTTGACACACTAGTTTATGTATGTTTTAATAATACATTATTTGTATGAAAAATATTGATATATATATATATATATATATATATATATATATTTATAAAGAGAGAGAGAGAATATTTATTCTCAATATACTTAGCTCTCTCTATCTTTCTTAATATATTTAATAAAAGAACACATCCATTATTGTTTACATGTAGTCCCCTAAAAACGAAGCCATACTAGGGAGTGTACCTTAAATATAAGTGTATTTACAGATACCATTTGCATGGCGACATACTTAAAGTAGTTCTGCGTCTCTAGCTGCCTATTATAAAAACAAATGTCACTTTTCCAACATTTTACCAAATTAAATTAATCTATTTGTAAGACTTAGTTTAAGAGAATTAAGTATATCTGAATAGCATAGTGGGTAAGATATCGAGCCGACAACATCAAGCTTGATGTTAAATTGAAATTGTCTTTATATTATGTTGTATATGGTGCCATTCCACAATCTAACACGGGGAACGCCGGATACCCTGCTAGTAATATATTATTATAAACAAAATAATATTAGCATATTGTTAATATTTTATATTTATAATTATCCTTACTCATTATTACATACTATCTATACTCACTTTTCCCTATTCACTCTTTCACGTGACAGCTTTCCTGAGGTCTACAACATGGCAATCTCCAAATCTGATGTCAATAAACACTTGCCGTAAACCATCGTCATGTGTCAGAAAATGCATCTATTGCATTGTTTTTCAATTAATAGAATTCACCTATAAATCTGTACATCTCATTTACCCTTGTCTCTGATTGAAGATTTAATTTAGTAACACGTGATTCATTAGTCAAAACATATTTAATAGGAATTATTGTGTTTGATTAATTATTAATATCAATAATGTATGTATAATCTGTTTTACAGATTATTTGTATCAATATTATCTTTTACTCATTATTTTTAATATCAATAACCTCATTTACTTTTTATTATCTAATATCAATCATATACTTTACTCATAATTTAATATCAATAATATGCTTTACTTTTTTTATTATTTAATGTCAATGATATCCTTTACTCCACATGATTTAATATCAATGATCTCTTTGATTGATTAGTGAGTATAAAAAGCTTGTGTAGTATCAATAACGGTCGTTATTGATTATATCAATAATCGTACTTAATGAATTTTATTTAATCATTTTAATTTAACATAATTTAATAACACATAACACTTTCGTTTCCCAATAAATCTCAATATATGAATGATTGGACAAAAATGTCTCGTTTTTGTAAATGTCTTTCAAATTTTGAAAATGAATATTGCATGATATATATTTTTAAATCATATATTAAACATTGCTACTTATTATATTCGATAATATTCTTTATTATCAAGACGTGAACAAAAAATATGCCATTTCCAGAAAAGTGTTATGATAATTACAGAAAATAAAGTACGAAATAATTACGGTATATCTTTACTAGATCTATGTGTCTTCCGCACAGACCTTCGCCACAATCTTGGAAACACACTTCTGCTATTTATCACGGATTTAGCCAATATTCCAGCTGTCATAAGCGATATACCAGCATCAAAACTCATGAAGTCGGTTCATTTGATGGTCATCCTTGTAATCTTTCTTCAATGACATTTTTTCATGTGCTTTTTTACATAACTGGAGTCTGGTTGCTGGGAAACCTGTCCAAACCACATTAATTTATTGTTTCGAGCAACGAACTTGCTGGATCTTTTAATCTGGAACGTATGTCTCATATCTGAATTTCGTTGTCTAGCTCGAAGTTACTCCAAATATAACTATTTAACTTTTCATTTAAAAAGCATTGAGATTTTGTCTCATACTCTGCGAATATCGTCATTGGTTCACAACATATACAGCAATGAGAACTATCGATGCATTGTAGTCATCATTGCAGTGTTGATATTTATGCCCTGCTTTATACCTAAATGTACGCATTTAAATACGATTTTTACGAAAATTGCCATTTCAATTTTTGAAGCTGTTCGTAAAAGATTAGAAATGTCTGATTTAACAAGCGGCCACGAAGATTTACTCATGCGTGTCATACGCAAAAATAGAATAATAATAGGAAACTACGCCACAAGGCTGCCATGATGTGTCTGAATGTCTTCATTCGACGTACAATATGTCTTGACTTACAGGAAACTGCCATCAAATTTGTCACGTACGACATCGGGCATATTTCAATGGTTTCAATCTTTATACATTGAAAACATAAAAGTAGATATCAATGTTATTGAACATAGATTGCACCTGTGAACATGTCTTTCTATTTAATGATTAAGCCATTGTTACTCACAACCAGTGCATTGAATCCTCTACTCTATGATAAAGAGCAATGCGTATTATATATATATATATATATATAGAGAGAGAGAGAGAGAGATAGAAGAAAAAAGAGTGATAAATATGCGACGATTGTCCAAATTTATTTCAAATTTCAATTGTTCAATGCAAGGTTGTCAGTAATAAACTATATATATATATATTCATATATATATATATATATATATATATATATATATTCATATATATATATTCATATATATATATATATTCATATATATATATATTAATGACAATATATGTATTAGCATATACTATTAGTGCCCTTTTACTTTGCAGTCTCCTTAAAAGATTCAGCTCGATATTGAGATCAAAATGTTTCTTGCCACAAGACAAAGTAAACTGACCTTAAAAATGTTATGTTTTTTGGAAATGTGAACAAGAAAAAAAAAATAAATAAAAACATGGTTATTTTAATATAATATGAACCTGACTTATATATATGTATATTATTCGTTACAGAAAATATGTACAACATCAGTACCATTGGTTTCAGCCTCAGAAGGTGTTAACATCCCGCTATCTTCAGCTTTGTTGTCATTGTCACTTGGCGCAAAAAAATAAAGCGTTTTGTCCATTTTTTCCACCAAGTGACAACCCACCTGAAGATAGCAGAGAGGTTAACAATTGGTACTGATGTTGTACTGATTTTCTGTAACGAATAATAAATAAATATTTCGCTCTTAATTTTGATCCTTTCAATCAATTTAGCACTCTGCTGAGATTTCCTAGCATCATACAAAAAAAGTTATTTATATATATATATATTTATATAATCATATCTCTCTCTCTCTCTCTCTCTCTCTCTCTCTCTATATATATATATATATATATATATATATATATATATATATATATATATATCCGTTACGTCAAATAGAAGTGAGCGGGTACAATATTGCCCGACGAATAGGTAAAAGGAAAGTAAGACAAAGAAGCGTTCACTCTATTGCCATGAGACGTTTTATTTCTATCTTTAATCTTTCGTTTTTCTATACATATCTATGCGTTTTTGCTTTTTATATATTCTTTTTTGTCTTTCGCAAACTGTTTTGAGGTATCATTTACTTTAATTACTAGCCGCCAATTCACATTTCTCGTTCTCACCTACACACACCCACACACAAACACACATATTATATATATATATATATATATATATATATATATATTGTGCTTTCTTATGCTAGATTTTAAATTGGTCTTATGAGTTACATACACATCCCTATAAATTATTTGATATGTACTGATTTTGATATAATATGAATTATTTACTTAGACTAATGGTGGATAACCTCTAATTAGGGAAATGTACCCATTTGTTTCTTTAAATATAAGCAAGTAATAACTTTATTTTGCCTAAAATTATATTAACTTCTTTAAGAGAAGTATTTCTAACTAATTTTGCCGATAATTATACTTTAGATTAATTGTGTGGGTTACTTAAACCCTATATCTTTAATTTATTTATATTGTATCATTACTTATGATTGTTTAATCCCTAGGGATGATGGTAGGCCCATTAATTTTAAATTCAATTACCTTTATTTTTAATGATTAACAATACAGTCAACAATACATATGAGATTACCCGTAGTTAATTTTAACTATAGTATAATATATTTTTCCATTGAGTCAGCTATTTTAAAATATATATTTATAAAAAATATGTGATATATGTATATATATACATACATATATATATTACTATTTCATGTATCTACATAAACTTTTATAAGGAGATGTAATTTTTTGTGTTTCAATTTTAAGTATTTACTTAAAACAGTTCCCCGTACGAAAGTAAATCTAGGTAGAAAGTTATGAAAATATATTTATGGCAATTAAGCTACAAAGAGGCTCCCGCGTGTTATCCCCGGGGGAAATCTTCATATATATATATATATATAATCAGTGAGTAGAATAATCTCTCTTTTATTGTTGATTTCATCTTAGTAGAATGTTTTCTTTGTTAATGAGAGGAGGGTTGCCCCTTCTTAATAAAAGCTGTGTTTTAAAATGTAATTCATAATTGAATTTTGAAATTCGTCTAAGAATGACATTCGCAGTCGGATTCTGCTATGTTAAGATTGAATTTAGAATATTTTGACTAATTATAGGATTTCAATTCCTGGGACTACTCAATGAAGAGTTCACTTATGTTTTACTTTGAACTATTAACTGTCATATTATAAAAACATATTTAAATATAAACTCTTACTTGAAATGGGTTCAATGGCGTTTACACCTTCAGTTTCTTTTCTTACTGTACTGAATGGATATTTGATAAGAACAATTTTACAGAATTTAATCTAGGAACGAGTTCCTTCTAAATTTCAGTTTCTGATTGCTTTCTATGTATTTATTATGAATTTTCATTTTCTGTTAAAGGGCCTCTGATCGTTTTCTAATGTATATCTCTATTTTTGTTAATATATATATATATATATATATATATATATATATATATATATATATATATATATATATTATACTCATAAAACTTGCCAACTGTGTTTTTTAAATAATTTATCTATTTTCCTCTTATTCTTGATTGTTATGTTCTATCATTTTTATATCTATTTAATATATAATCATTAATGATATAATACATTTTATAGCTTATTAAATATTTCTAATTATATATTTAAGTTCGATTGCGATAGCAAATATTGATATTGATTTTTTTAAAACTGAAATTTAAATTTTTCATTTTTCATTTTAATTTTAAATTTCATAATTTTTACATTTTTTTTAATTTTCAAAGTTTTTAATGTTTTTTCGTTAATATTATATATTCATATTTTTTATATATAATTTAAATTTGAAATTTAACATTTTTAATTTGCCCTTCTATACATTTCCTCTAAGTCGTATTCTGTTTATTGTACATTTAATTTTATAGACTTTCTCTATTTCTATGCTGTTACATTTATAATTATCCATGAAGTTTTTTTAATTATAATAATGTATATATCATTTTTATGACATCGTATTTTTATCTAGATTATTATAAATCATTAATGCTATTATATTGAATTAGATATTAACATTTTCATTATCCTGAGTATTATGTTGCTGATAGATTATTACTACTATGCTTTCTTTATTACTAAATTCAATTTGTTATGATACTACAATCCATTATATATGTTGTCTTTACTCGATTTTCTTCATATTCAAAGTATTTTACTATTTCTTTATGTTAACCTGTCCATTATCTTATTTTTTTATTATTATTATTCTTTATTCATTTATTCCTATTACTTTTTGTTCTACTTTATTTATTCAGCATTTAAATATTTCAATTACTGTATAGTATATATAATGTATAATGATTATTGTACTTATAAATAGAGGGACATAAGATTATATAGTAAGAGGTTTTGTTTCTTATTTTAACTAGATTTATATGTTATTACCAATGATACTAATATTTAGTGGTTTTAATGCTTGGCTTTATGGCGTCATTTTATGATGGGCAATGATCAAATACTTTTTAGAAAATATAAAGTACATTACAAAATAAAATGTTCCAAATCGTGTGAGAAACGATCGTACGAAAAATGTTCGTTGTTTTGAATTCTTTGGAACGAATAAAATAATGTGCTAATTTTGTTTATCTCAACTTAATTTATATATATATATATATATATATATATATATATATATATATATATATATATATATATATTTGAGAAAACCATAACAATATGTTTTTAATACATACAATTTATTTTAATCCTAGGTTTCGTAAATTAAAATTTGATTAATAAAATAACACACTGTTATGATTTTCTCATATATATATATATATATATATATATATATATATATATATATATATATATATATATATTTTGAGAAAACCATAACAATATGTTTTTAATACATACAATTTATTTTAATCCTAGGTTTCGTAAATTAAAATTTGATTAATAAAATAACACACTGTTATGATTTTCTCATATATATATATATATATATATATATATATATATATATACATGAATCCCACAGGAATTATTGGTCGTAATCGATACATTCAGTAAAACCAGCGACTGTAATGGCACACTCTCTCAATGAATTCATGAGCTTTTTACCCCAAAAAAGCCTTTCAGCCGTGGGGTTAGGAAACCCCTACCTCCGACTCGGTGGACCAGTCGTCGAGCCAGGAAGCAGCAGCAGCAATCAAACAGCCTTCTTCAAGGCTAATAAAAATCTAACTACTAAAAATGCGATAGAACTTTTCACCTTTGTTACTGCCTGCTCCATCCACCTGACTTCAGTCTACATGTATCCGCTCCCTGCAGCGCCTGTTCCAGCTCACTCCTGTACCAGCTTCTTGCAGTGTCTGTTCCAGCTGACTCGTGCACTAGCTTCCTTCAGCGCCTTCTCCAGCTCACTCCTACACCAGCTTCCTGCAGTGTCTGTTCCGGCTGACTCCTGCACTAGCTTCCTGCAATTCCAACTCACTCCTACTATTTCCTGCAATGCCAACTCCAGTATCCTGCAGCTCCAGCTCACTCCGGCATCAGCTCCTTTAAGCATCTGCATCAGTTCCCAGCGGCTCTTTTCACAGCTCTCTCCAGCAACGCCTGCTTATCGTCCCAGTATCATCTTTCCCCAGCTCCTTTTCTAGTGCCTGATGGCATCCTGCCTTTCCTGTTGATTCCTTGACCCCTGCTGATCCAGCCCTTGGGCACGTTCACACAGATCGGGTCGACCTGAGGCGTATCCTTACACCTCAGGAACGTCCACTTAAAATTCCGTGTGACGACTTCTCAAGCTGCCCGGGTACCAGTGACGTCATTTCAGCCTTTCCTGCGTCCTGTGACGTCACCCAACCCTGTTATGTTTACTTTTCCTTCTAAACCATTATTATTTTTATGGTAAATACACCTCTTTATTTTTAAACTGTTCTTTTGCGCTTGTTCTATCTTTTTTGCCTTTGTCATAATTTGCCTGTGTCCACTTTCTTAGTTGTAAGACCGATCGCTGCGGTGATCTAACCCTGCAACGGTGAAGTTCTAGATGGTGCCATCCCTTCTTACTATTGTTATCCTCTCTGGCTATCTACGTTCACGTTTCTTAATACCAAACATTGTTAGGGTTTCTTTATTTGAGTGGGGGTGAAGTTATCATGTCTTATTCGTCTAGAGTTCTCACACGACTTATTACCAGTGATCGCTCACTGATAAAAACAGGTGATGTTACCTGCCATCTGATTGGAAACAAGTCTCTCCAGATGTCAAGTGTTCTTCGTCTCTTTCAATCACCACTGAAAATAGCTTTGTGATCTCACACCGGCCGTTTTACACTGAGTTATCGGCTGATTTAATATGGGTGAAAATAAGGCTCCGTAAGATTCCAATAGACACAAACTCCTTTCCGGTAAAGTCTAGACGATGCTACCAGTCCTGCGTATTTGCATCTTTTCACTTTTTTGCGGAACCAATCGATGTTGATTCATATGCTACTTTTATTTTGGATATTATTATCATTATTATTATTATTTACTCACTAGGAGTTCTCACACAGGTCATCAGTGATTGCTCACCGACAACCGGTTGTATTCCCTGGAGTCTGAGTGACAACAAGTCTCCCCAGATTTCCAGTATTTTCCACCTCTTTTCGATAGCCACCGCAAATCAACTTGCAGTATCACAACAGCAGTTAACCATTGATTTCTCGCTGGTAAGGACCATTGGTGTTCTCTAAGATTTGGATGCCAATAAGCCTCCTCAAGGTCCCAGAAGTCTCTGCACTTCCAGTGGAGGTTTGGGTTGTGCTGTCCCTCCTCGGTCTTCTCATCCTCCTTGACCCTATGCAAATATTTTGTGTCGTATCAGCCTAGGCTGGTACCATTTTTTTTGTGGGGGCGGGGAGCTGATGGTGTTTCTTGCTATTTCTGTTCATTGGTTCATTTTGTGTCGTGTCAGTTGAGACCGGTGTAATTTATTGGGGGGGGGGGGGTAGCTTATAAAGAGATGTTTCTTGCATTTTCTTTTTCTTTGTTTGTGATGTGTGATTCCTGTGGTTTTGTTTACTTCCTGTAGTAGATTCCGTGTGACCCTTTCGTAGCTTATGCGGGTTGGCTTCCGCATTCAGTGATTTTTCTTAAGATTGTAGCTGTTTTGATCATTGCTGTTCTTTGTATAGTTTCAATGATCCCTTTGATTCCAATCTCTCCCAGACTTTTTCCAAGTTTTTTTTTGTGATTGTTCGTAGTACTCCTGTGATTATGGGTATTATACTGACTTCCTACATGCTCCATATTTTTTTCAGTTCTCTGGCTAGTTCCGTGTATTTGCTTCGTTATTCCGTTTCTTTGATCTTCACTCTGTAGTCTGCTGGAACGGCGAAGTCTACGATTTTGCAAGATTTGTCCTTCTTGTTGATTATTATAACACCCTGTCTTCTTTCTTGTATGAGTTTGTCTGTTTGTATATCTATATCCCAGATAATTGTGTGTGTTTAGTTTTCCAATACTGTTTCTGGTTTATGTTTGTACCATTTGTATGTGTATTCGAAATTCAATTGTTTTCACAGTTGCCGGTGTACTAATTCCCTACACAGTCATGGTTGTTCTTGTATTCTTTTTTGGGTTAGTTTGCTACATTCACTTACTATATGATTTACTTTTTCGTCTCTTTGTCCATACGGTCTGCATTTACTGTTTACCTGGGTTTAATCTATTTTAGATTTAATATAATGTTTTCTAATCGCGTTGTTCTGTGCAGCCATCAGTCAAGATTCCGTTTCTCTGTTCAAGTGTCATTTTCTTAGCCATGCCCAGCTAGTTTCATTGGTTTCTTCTATTGTGCTTCTTATGAAGCGTCTATGTATTTGTTTTTCTTCCCACCTTTCTTTTCTTGTCGTTTTGATTCTGGTGTCGGTGCTTTCCGAGTTGTTCGTTTGAACGGTGTTTCCTGGTTCGGATACAAGGATTTCTGTGTGTTTAGTTATGTATTTCCCCAGCTCTTTTTTGAGTCTTTCTACATAATCTTCTATACTTACTAGTCCTCTTCCCCTTCGTTGCTCATTATGTAGAGTCAGTCCGTATCGTCTTTTGGATGTAGTACGTCGTGCATGGTCATACATTTTCTAGTCCTCTGTTCAAAGTGCCTGAGTTCGTCTTTGCTCCAGCCTATGAACGGTCCAGACTATCTTATTAGTGTTACTGCCCAGGTGTGTATTCATGATACTAGATTCCTGCTATATAATTTCGTTACTAAGAGTTTTCTTGTTCTTCGTAAATATTCTTTTTAATCCTATCTTTCATTTCTGTAGATTTGATGGTGTCTGCTTCCAGAACTCCAAGATATTTATAGATATCATGTTTGCCTAGCGCCCTTATTTCCTCTTGGTTGGAGAGTTCCATGCCTTCTCTCGTCACCTGTTTACCTCTTTTTATTTCTAGTAGTTCACACTTTTCCGTTTTGAATTCCATTTGGATGTCCTGACTGGAGATTATGGTTATATTTATCAGCTTTTCCAGTTCCTTTTTGCTTTTTGCAAATAGTTTCAGGTCGTCAATGTACATCAGGTTGTTTACTCTTATTTCTGTGTCTGTAAACTTGTAGCTGGGATCAAATTTCCTGAGTATGTAGTAGCAGCATAGCTATTATAAACAGCAGTGGTGATAGGGAGTCTCCTTGGAAAATGTATCTTTGTATACTTATCTCAGTCGGCTATCAGTTCTATTCTCCAAGTTGCCATTGCTTTCTTAATAAGATTAATTATCCTGTCCGGCATTTTGTATATTTTAAAACATTCAATTATCCATGCTTGAGGGATTCTGTCGTAAGCTGTTTTGTAGTCAATCAATGCCATGGATATGTTCTTTTTATGTTTTTCACCCCCTTCATGATCTTTTGATCGATGTATAGCCGGTCACGCGTCTCTCTTTTTTTCTTAACGGCATCCTTTTTGTTCTTCGGGGAGTAGTTCACGTTTGTTTAGGGATTTCATAGTTTTGTGTTTATTTCAAGAATTTAAAACGTACTTATTTGAAGAAAGGTATAGAAGTCAATATTTGAAAATATGTGGTGCATCTACGATGTGAAAAAGTATGGCTTTCTTCTTTTTTTTTCAAACGAAACATTGACGTTAGAATTCAAAATATGCCGCGCGGTTATCAAAGAAACAAAAACACATTCATTGCACTTCATAAACTCACCACATATGTTGAATTATAACATCTATGTTTTGTCCGAATAAAAGAACAAAACCATTTTCACATCATAGACGCATCACGTATTTTAAAATATCGATGTCTATGTCATTCGATTTTTTTTCAGTCACCATTACGTTGATTATTATTTCGATAATTATCATATATGCACACACAGACACACACCCGCACACACATATATATATATATATATATATATATATCTGTTAGACTGCATTTAGATGTGTAATTTTAAAACGGCAAAGAAGGCCAATCAAATGCAACTATTAAAACAAATAAACATATTATTTATTTAAAATTCGAATTTTCGATTAACACAGGAATCTTCATCAGAAAAATACAGACAACATTTTTCTTTCTTTTTTTAAGCGACATGTTGCCACTTAGCTTCTGTCCTTGTCGAAGCCTGGTATGAAATGTCCGATTTAAGTGGGGTGTACTATGGTCGGCATGTGTCAGATATGAGTGAAATAGTTCCACTGTTAGAATGCATTTACATTTGTACTTTTCAAACGGTTGAGAGGCCAGTCAAATGCAAATATTTTTTTTAATAAACATGTGTATTTGTGTGTGTGCTGGTGTTATGTGTGTATGCGTTTATTTCATGTGGGTATGTTATGAATAGATCTCATATAGGTATGTGCGTTGAATAGGAATATTTTGAATGCAGAACTGTAAAACAATACCAGAGCTTAAACGCGGGACTAGAATTACTTTGTTAAATAAATTATTCTACAACGCATTTGCTCCTCTTTAACACATTTTACACTGACATTTTAATGTTTACAGATATTGTAAACAGAATTTTATGGGCCATGTGCTCCCAAATTGGTAGTAGTTGAGTGACGTACCCATCCCATGTTTTTTTCTTGCTTTTATTTTTTCCAACGTAATAGTGTAGTATTCATTTTTTTTTACTCCAGACTATCGTCCTTATCAACGTTGATATTTTACTAAGTTTCAGCCGACGTGACTTCCGGCCTTCTTCAAGTGTATTCGGCGTTTTATGTATCGTGATCTTTGTTCGTGTCTAAATGTTACGTATTTTTGTCATTGTTATACATGGATGACTCTTATCGACTATCTTATGAACTGATCATGTGAAAACGTTAGACAGAAATTTACAATATTGCGTGTTCATCAATTATATACTTTGGAATGACATCCTCTTTTTAGAAGCCAGTGTAGTAAATGTTCGTTCCTCATGATACAATCCACCAAGCCTAGCAAGTATATGCGTCCTCCGGTCGCATACATTTTTTAGTAATGATAACGAATCATCCGAAACAGTCGGACTGAAAGTTATGATTTAGCATGTTCATCAAGTAGTTAGTTGTGTCTGTTCATGCGCGTTATATAATAAGGTTGTCGCATGAAAATACATTTAACGCAGCTTTCTAATATATATAACACTTTATTTTGTATTATTGTCTGACGATTCTCGAAATAAAATGTGTTTTTTTTATATCTGCTCTCTTACGATTTATCAGGTAATGAAATCATTTTTCCACCCCCTAAAAGTAGCCTGTAATTCCAAGCCACAAGAAAAATCCGAAATAATTTACACTAAGAAAGAATGTCGGTAAGAAATACACAGCCATATAGAATAACTAGCAGGACCCGTCGTCCGACATTGCTCGGGTAGTTGTGACGTAAGCAGTTCCGACTTTCCGGAGAAAACTTAATCAAGTTTCGATGTTCCTACACAATACGAAACAAAGTAAACCGGGTTTGCAAACTACAATCTAGTTTAGGGTTTGGTTAGGGTTAAGTTAGAGTAAACATTAACAAAGGGTTTTGTTCATATTGTATAGATTGTTCGGTGAATTTCACTATCGTCACATTTTCTTAGCCTAACATGGGCATTTTCCATCACGGTCGATTTTTTTCTCTCCCTGTGTACTTAAAATAAAACGGAACTTCCACGAGCAAAGTTTCTTCCCTAGAACTACCCGTCTCTGGAACACAATAGCACGGGGTTGCTTTCTAGCCGATTAAGCATGGTCGATTTCAAGTTTAATGTAAACTACTTATTGTTGAGCCGTC
The DNA here is from genome assembly GCA_963556195.1 of Sepiola atlantica. Lineage (NCBI taxonomy): Eukaryota > Metazoa > Mollusca > Cephalopoda > Sepiida > Sepiolidae > Sepiola > Sepiola atlantica. The sequence goes on from OY744517.1 coordinate 70,334,530, forward strand.
CTCTTAGATAATATAATTCTGACCAGTTACAATCATCATTACAAAGTCCCTTGATGTGTCAACGTTTACTTGACAAACTCATTAACCCTTATCCTCGAGTGGTGTTTGGGCCTTGATATACGATAACTTGTTCGTAAGAAAAAGAAAGCAGAATTAAATGTCATCAGCAGCCGACTATTTTTAGACCTCGTTTTAGTGTACATTTTGGAACAACTATCAGTAAACATAATAGAAAGTTAAGCACTTCCGACCCCTCCATGTACTAATTTGATCTCTGGTAACACTAAAACATGTATATCACAGTATTTTACAAGATAAACATAAAGGGGGTATGCGGAATCTGATGATGTGAGGTTTATAAGTGTATACTTGGTAGTTTCTAAGTTTTAACCGGAAACACCCATACAGACTGAAATAAAGCTTTCCTCTACACTATACAATAATAAGAAAATCTAATATCGATATGTGTGAGCGTATATGATGATTTATCTCATACATACGAGTCCATGGATGCATAAATGCATCTTTTAAGTTTTTGTAATGCGTATTATAAATCTGCTGTTTGGTGTTTTTTGTGTGAGTATGTTGATCAATTATTTAGATTCTATTCACGCTCACGTCGTATGTTTTATGTGTACGTACGCATATGTTTAGCATCATATTATACGGTGTGTTGTATGAGTGTGATTTTGCTGAGTGGGTGGGCGACTTGGAAAACTGTGGGGCAGTGAGTGCGCGTCTAGATCGATATTGACTTTTCCTTTTTAATGCCAGTGGAAAATTCTCCGATGCCAGAGATAATATTTACAGTTCAAACTTCTTAACTTGGGAATTTAGTTTATGAGACAAAAGATGACAGCTATCCTCGTGGCTAAGACAGTCACTTCTATCAGTAGGAAATCGGTGATCAAGTGCATGTCGATTGGTTTTCTTTGTTTGTTCTACGATATATCAACCTTTTTTTGTAATTGAATGTTAAACTCAATAAACATTATATATTACTAATTACAGATAAGTTGATATTTTTCGTTAGATAAGTGTATCACAAGAGAGACACATTCTTTGATCCCAGTAGATTATCCCGATGGTGGCTCATCACGTGGGTAACTTTAATCTCGTTGTGTAGATGGCACGAAGCAGCAGTCGATGTGTCTATCAAATATATTACTGACGGGCAAAAGTTCGAAGCACACAGCATCAATGCTGCCGTGCTCAAGGATCCATAATAGTCCCAACATTCTTTCAAATCAGGTTGTGGCATCATTCGTTGAAATCTATGAAGATAACACAACTATATATGGCAGCACTTCAGAGCGCATTGATCATCAATACTAATCGTCTCTCCCCTGATTTAGATCAAGTGGTGTAATGAGTGAAAAAGAGGCTTGTGACTTGTAGCGCCTCTCAAACGAAGCCTCTTACTTATACCACCGTGGTTTGGATCCTCACTTTACACTAGTCGAAATGAATAGCTCTCTCTTCGAGAAAGTCCCCTTCTTTGATACTCTTCTAGGACTGACTTTCACTCTAGACCTGAAATGGAAGACTGACATATACTCTACTGCTAAGGTAGTCGAAAAATAGTTAGAGCATGATACCGCTTCAGAAAGTACCTGCTTCTTGGTGAGATCATCTACCTGTATGACGCAAAATTCGCCTAAGATGGAATACTGTTGTGATATCAGGATCCGCTTAGATCACACTTGCTTTTCTTGAAAAATTCGCTAAACAACAGAGAGTATTTATTTGTTGAAATATTGGATTACTGACCATTAGGATTTTTAGTCAAATATCAAAAGTGATACCCCCAACACCTAGTTCCTCCTTCGGAAGCACAGTGTCAGTGTAAAAGTCTCATTTTATCCTTTTATTATTCATGTTATTTTCCAGCCCCTTGAGCTAAATTAATCGTTTATTTATGGGGATTGCTCACGCCGAGTGTAAACAAAAAGTGTCATGATGCATCTTATATAGAAATTAAAGTGAACGGTGTTCTTATTTCACATACCAGTATAACTCTGTAAATAAAAACTGCATATGCAAGTCTGATTCAGTAGCAATTTACGTCAATTCGTGATGCGTGTTTTTGGAAAATATGCGTGCCATTCGTTCGCATTCAATAATGTTTACATTATATCCGACACTGCCATTTCTCCTTACATAAACATCCATACAGGAAGTCAGAGTTAATTTCACTCTCACACTCAGTTCTACTACCACTGGTACTACCTTAAACCGTTATATATTTTCATATATAACTCCTACTTTGGACAACCGGCATTGTTTTATTTTTCATCGCTCAGAAATGTGTCTGTTATCTTCTCTGACTAAAAGCAGGCCCCTTCTCTTCGTTCGGTTGTTTCGATTGACTAATCCAAATATATTAGTTTACACTTACTGTTTGTGTGTGTGGGTGTGTGCCACTCTCGACACAGATATTTATACTATTTACGCTGAATATAGT